>JAUTBT010034321.1:0-18291 GCA_032361225.1 Lepetodrilus schrolli | reverse complement strand
GTATGTGTAAATTAAGTCCGGGGGCGGGTGGTAGCGCAATGGCAGAACGTTGGGAAACGGAACCAAAGGCCCCTGGTTCAAATCTCGTCCCGGTAACCCGACATAGTTTTTCGTGAAAGTTACCTACCTTTCTGACGCAATATTGATAGGATGCGCTGTCTGTACCGTGGCAATACAGTTATCATCCTTGATATGTCAGTACCAACCGGCGCTCGCAGGCTTACTGCAACATTCAGCGCTACGGATGTTAGAGGTGTAATAATAATAATAGCAAATCAAGAAGGCGACTTTGTATAATCTGTCATCCTTGCACCCAGAAGTACTTACTTCTGTTCATATGGTACCCCTGGCACACATCTAGAGGGAAACTTGCGCAAACACCCAACCAATAAAATCATTTTCCGATGAATTTGGTGTAAATATCTATCCAATGAAATAGATATACCATTGTTCTATTTGTAACTCCTAAACTGCGCAAGCTTCTCTCTAGATGTGAGCCAGGAAGTGAGTCCTGAACGGAATTAAGTACCCCTTGGGTGCGAGGATGATACTCTGTATGAAAACCGCACTGAAAACCACACTGGAATCAGTCGAGGTAGTAATCATTGCGGCGACCGCAGCGTTTAACCGCAGAACGGTTTGCCGCGCGGTTTGGGTATGAACAGTTCATATGGTCGAATACGGATTTGCGTGACGAAACCGCAACAGGAAACGGTGCGGTAACCGCGTTAGGTCTGAATAGGTCCTCGGTGGTTGTTTTCACCTATCGAACGCTCCTATTATCGCAGAAATGGGTGCCGTTTTAATCTGCACCTCATCTTTCCAGTTAGTAGGACTTCTCATTGAATGCCATCCAGAAACTAGCAATTGTTATTCTAAATAGTGTACTTACCATAAGCATTCAAAGTGCAACTTGTTTTTTCGGTGTTCGATCTCACGAAGGTCCAGTTACCAACATCTATCTTTGATAAGTTAAGTATGGTAAGAATACTGTTATTATTTATGAAGGTCTCCTTATATCCATCCGTTATGTTATCACAAGATCCAGAGCCAAGGCAATCTAGAATAATCTTGCCCTCTCGTCTCCATGTCCTTTTTTTTACAAATGTTTCTGTCTTCATCACCTGGCGTGTTCCAAGCTTGCTCAAGACAGGACAAGTAAGTTGATCTGTTATCACGCCTGTAGTTAAATCATGTACATATTAAAATAATAAAGCTCGTTGCCTCATCATGCTCATCATATATCAACATTAGCTTTCTAAAATTAGTGTATTATGACATTTCCTTAATTTATCTAATTAGGAATAACGGGTGACATAGTTCAAAGTTATTAAAAGTATCTGGATATTAAGTACGATATTATTTACTGTTTTATACTAATTTAAGGAGGCATTAGTGAAAACAAAATGCAAATATAACAAACAAAAACGATTTCTCGAAATGGAAATATAAATGTCAAATTTGTCACAATGTCAAACTTCATAGATATTGTCGAAACAATTCATATTTCACTTCGTCATAGTGGCAGATAATGGTATTAAGTTACTATTAACACCTTCTTTAAACATTTTTTTTACATGTAACAATAGCGTCGACACATTTCTCGATGGCATACTTTGTTGTGATCAATAGACATTGCTACATATCCTGCTTCCCCAGGTAATTGTAGAACTCCGAGCTATGAATGATGAGGTTCCTAATCAATGCGAATTTACAAGCCGAATTAGATCACATGGCCTTGGCAAGATGCATATCGTGAGGATGCATGTGATTAGGTTGTCGTTGCCGATACACGACAAAGACGCTGTGTTCATCATGGGCACAACGGAAAATACTTTTCTACCTGCGATTTCCAGTCGTAGCCTGTAGTAATTGTCGACATATTTATTTTTCACTTTGCCATAGTGCCAGATAATGGTCTTAACATGGTTAGGTTGTCGTTGCCGATACACGACAAAGACGCTGTGTTCATCATGGGCACAACGGAAAAGACTTTTCTACCTGCGATTTCCAGTCGTAGCCTGTAGTAAAGCTATTGTAGAAATATTTATTTTCAACTTTGCCATTGTGCCAGATAATTGTCTTAACATATTTCTTTTTATAATACGCATCTAAACATACCGTCGACAAATTTCGCAAATTTTGTTGTGATCAGTAGACATTGCTACATATCGTGCTCCTAATCTATGCGAATTTACAAGCCGAATTAGATCACATGGCCTTGGCAAGACGCACATCGTGAAGATGCATGTGATTAGACTGTCGTTGCCGTTACACGACAAAGACGCTGTGTACGGTGTACACCATGGGGACAACGGTCAAGCTGTTTCACACCAGTCGCACTAGAGCTGCGATTAGCCGCGACCGTGTCTGTCGTGAGACCTAGGATGGTCTCAGCCCAGTCGTGTTTAGTTTGCTACGATGTCAGTTTGCAGTCACACTGTCTGCGACTTGTAGCACGACTGGTCCTAAGACCTGGAGGAATTTGTCGTGCAACTAGTCACGCATAGTCGTGCGAGTAGTCGTGAGACTCGAAAGTCTCATGATCAAGCACGACAATGTAAGACCACCCAAGACTTGTAGAACGAGCCTCGTATGACCATTGAAATCCCACATATGACCAGCTACGACCAGCTACGACCGCAGCAACTACCCACGACCATCCAAGATCACCCTCTTGTGGCAGGAATATTCTACGATTACTTGCGATTTCTAGTCGTAAGCTGTCATCTCTCAGTGTGACTGTGGTATTACCTTGCATGTGTAGATACATCCAGCAATAGAACGCGATCTGCACACTGACAAGCCGGGTGCTTAGCATCTACAAATAAAACAAAAATACCATTTGCTGTAGCATGGTTCTAGCACATCTATAGCGTGAGAACGAATATATTGCATAAAAAACCCAGTGGAAATACATTTTCGACAGAATAATTTTCCCCATTCTGAGATGTGTTTATCTATAGAGATTTACTCTTTTATCTATAGCCTATCTGTTTGTTTCTTAAAAAATATATATACATGTAATTGCAGTAGATTATCTAACTGGCCTACCTTCATCTATCAATTCCTAAATATGTGTATAATTCCAAGGACAGAATATACCTCTACTTCACAGGAATCTATGAGTTGTACTGCATCACTCCAACCGCTGAATATGTCTGCTTCACTGGATGTTATGATTTGTATTTTATCACTCCACTGGCAGAAAGTCTTCTCCACTGGATGTTACGAGCTGTACTGTATCAATCCAATTGACATGGGCACTTCCTCTTCATCCTCGATATAAGATGACCAGGATGCAATGTGGCTGATATCCCTCTATGCAATCAAGTATAATATAAATAGTGTCTACTCATAATACACAGTATGCTTCATTGTGTAACTGAATCACTGCTTCCAAGAAATGAAATTTCAAGGCAATCTCCATTGCCCGTGGACTGTATATATTTCAAGGTGTTAATACATACGTACGTAGTACTATGGTATTTAGATAAGAGTTAAATGGTATTATGAATACTGTGAGAATTTATTTTCACTTCAATTTGAAGACAAGAGGGACTACAGATGAGAAATTTGAGACCAGTCTTGCGAGCAGTATAACATTTGAGGCTAGACTGAAACTAAGATGGCACACACCAAGCATGCGCACACACACACACACACACACACACACACACACACACACACACACACACACACACACACACACACACACACACACACAGACACACACACACACACCTACACACCAGTATTTTATTATTATAATGTGCGATGTCTGTTAAGCGTTCATTAAATACTCCTTCTTGACTGCTGTTTTAGTTTACTTCTCTTGCACAGCGTCATTCCTGCACTATGCAGATATATACACCAGTTCACTGTTCACTTGTCTCAGGTCCATCAGCATGTGTTCACTGCTTATAGGTCCATCAGCAAGTGTTCACTGTTCACTTGTCTCAGGTCCATCAGCAAGTGTTCACTGTTCAATTGTCTCAGGTCCATCAGCAAGTGTTCACTGTTCACTTGTCTCAGGTCCATCAGCAAGTGTTCACTGTTCACTTGTCTCAGGTCCATCAGCAAGTGCTCACTGTTCAATTGTCTCAGGTCCATCAGCAAGTGCTCACTGCTCACTGTTCACTTGTCTCAGGTCCATCAGCAAGTGCTCACTGTTCACTTGTCTCAGGTCCATCAGCAAGTGTTCACTGTTCACTTGTCTCACGTCCATCAGCAAGTGTTCACTGTTCACTTGTCTCAGGTCCATCAGCAAGTGTTCACTGTTCACTGTTCACTTGTCTCAGGTCCATCAGCAAGTCCAGTGCCAACTCCTGAACATCTTTGTTCTTGGCTGTGGTCAGTGTCTGTAGGTAACCCTCCGGGAGCTGAGGGGGGAAACATAGAGTGTTAATTAGTATATTGACACCATTACACACAGTGTTAATTAGTATATTTACACCATTACACACAGTGTTAATTAGTATATTGATACCACAACACATTCTTCAGTCTAGATAACTAATTTAAACATATTGCAGACATATTTAAATGTAAGCTGTGGTGTTAAATGGCGAGGTGTTTATTAGTTTGTTCACACTGTTTGGTAATTACCACAAGAAAGAGCCAATCTCTACTGGTAATACATCACAGCAGGGAAGTAATTTGTTAAATACCGGCAATAGATAAATAGCAGTATTATGAAATTCTGGTAGTTAACAGGGCTTATGTACTTTCAAACAGTTATCAGTTATTTGATTACAATTATACATCATTTGAATAGCTTCTGGGATAATTAATTGCTGTTTGGAGTGTGAAACCGATATATGCCTACTGGAAAATGTATGTCAATCAAGGCAGCTCTATTAGTGGAGAATTGAGAGGACATGTCTGAAGTCAGGAAGACTCTTAAAGCTTACTGTACATACCGCCTCCGTCAGTTCGTGTGTCACTGCTGGGTTACTGACATCCGTCACCAGAGACTGGATGAGTCTAATTGTGTTCAGCTTGTTGTCTCCGTCTGTTTCTTCTGAAATACAGCAATGTGTCGTCAAACCTAGGTTACTTACTGTATTTCATAGCGTGTCTAGGTTACTTTCTATACTTCCTAGTGTCTAGGTTACTTTATATACTTCATAGTGTGTCTAGGTTACTCTCTGTACTTCATAGCATGTCTAGGTTACTTTCTATCATTAATAGTGTGTCTAGATTACATACTGTACTACATAATGTGTCTAGGTTACTTTCTACACTTCATAATGTGTCTAGGTTACTTTCTATACTTCATAGTATCTTGGTTACTATCTGTACTTCATAGCGTGTCTAGATTTCTTACTGTACTTCATAATGTGTCTAAGTTACTTTCTATACTTCATAGTATCTTGGTTACTCTCTGTACTTCATAGCGTGTCTAGCTTACTTTCTATACATCATAGTGCATCTATATTACTTTATATACTTCATAGTGTGTCTAGGTTACTTTCTATCATTCATAGTGTGTCTAGATTACTTACTGTCCTTCATAGTGTGTCTAGGGTACTTTCTATACTTCATAGTATCTTGGTTACTCTCTGTACTTCATAGTGTGTCTAGCTTACTTTCTATACTTCATAGCGTGTCCAGCTTACTTTCTATACTTCATAGCGTGTCTAGGTTACTTTCTACACGTCATAGTGTGTCTAGGTTACTTTCTATACATCATAGTGTCTAGATTACTTACTGTACTTCATAGTGTGTCTAGGTTACTTTCTATACTTCATAGTATCTTGGTTACTATCTGTACTTAATATCGTGTCTAGGTTACTTTCTATACATCATAGTGTGTCTAGGTTACTATCTGTACTTCATAGCCTGTCTAGAGGTTACTCTGTACCTCATAGCGTGTCTGGGTTACTTTCTATTCTTCATAGTATGTCTAGGTTAATTTCTAAACTTCATAGTGTCTAGGTTACTCTCTGTACTTCATAGTGTGTCTAGGTTACTTTCTATACTTCATAGTGTCTAGGTTACTCTCTGTACTTCATAGCGTGTCTAGGTTACTTTCTACACGTCATAGTGTCTAGGTTACTTTCTATACTTCATAACGTGTCTAGGTTACTCTCTGTACTTCATAAGTGTGTCTAGGTTACTTTCTATACTTCATAGTGTCTAGGTTACTTTCTATACTTCATAACGTGTCTAGGCTACTCTCTGTACTTCATAGCATGTCTAGGTTACTTTCTATACTTCACAGTGTCTAGGTTACTTTCTATACTTCATAGTGTATCTAGGTTACTTTCTATACTTCACAACTTTTAGGTTACAAGGAACATGGCTTAACCCAAGATAGCTCTTTTCAAATCCACCACCAATGTTCAATAACTACTACATATAGTTTACAATTACAATAGTCATATCTGCTTTTATACTTAACAGTAGTAACTGATGACTTAGTCTTATGATATATTTACAGTATATATGTTGTATTTTACAGTATATATGTTGTATTTTACAGTATATATGTTGTATTTTACAGTATATATGTTGTATTTAGGATTCTTCAGACTCTGTTGAATCATATAAAAATCAACAAGAATAGTAATACACATGTATGCATTAATAGAATACAATAGTATTGAACGTTACTGTGGATGTGCGGGAATTAAGTTATGTTGGTCCACACGTGAAGATATAAATAGTATTATTCTACCTTGTAAATGCCAGGCCAACAATCCCATGATGCCTTGCTTTGAGCAGATATACTTCAGGGCTTTCTGGTTGATGCTCATGTTGTACAGGGTCATTAGCAACAAACTGAAACACATCGTTAATAGTTGGTCCATACACTCGTAGGAACACTGTTTGTGATGAAAGGGTAGAACCGTAGGTGTGTTGAAAATATTTCAGCAAATCTCGAATTCCACGTATTACATGTAGTAGAGCAAAGTATTATATGAAAAGTTGCACAAGAAATACTTTAAACAGAGAAGTTACTTTTTGAGTTTAGCACTTTTCCTAAGTGGGGCCTTGACCAGAAAGTTTGTGAATGTGTCCACTAGATGTCTTCCTGAGTCTCGTGTAATCAGAAAGTCTCGTCCATAAGCAGAGGCAGCAACATCTGAAGACATATATATTTTAAACCATTAGGCAGCACCATCTGAAGACATTTACATTTTAAACGATTAGGCACTATAGTTTTGAAGCAGTTGATGACTTGTTATATGGCGATGCCCGACAAAGTACACACCATGCTTTTTTTTAAAATTGGGTTTTTGGGCCGCTTTCAAGATTTGTTCACTCCCATCACGGTTTGTCGGTTTAGGGCAGGAGGAAACCTGCAACTTCTGTAGCGCTGAATGTAGCAGTAAACCTGCGAGTTGGTACTGACAAGACCAAGGATGATAACTGCATTACCATGGTACAGACAACGCATCTTATTGTGATCGCGTCAGAAAGGTAACTGTCCCGAATATTGATGACGGGCTCTCGGGACGGGATTTGAACCCGGCACCTTTGTCTCAGACGTCCAAACACTCTACCATTGCGCTACCACCCGACCCTTTCCACGTCAGATTACATAATGAACTAACTTTTACGAATAGAGAACATAATATTTTTAATATGATTTGTATTGAAATCAGTACATGCAATATTTAACAATATTCCCTCCGCAACTAACATAAAATGCATGACCAGCCAGTTGATACTAGTAGTCTGTCCACCTACTTGTGACAATACCAACCAGTGCCAGGATGAAGCTGGTCTCGTCAGTCGGGTCCTGGGGCCAGTCGTCCTTGTAAGCTGTGACGTAGCTGTCCAGGGTAGAGGCCACCAGGATAAGGAAGTCCTCCACTTTAGTCTGCAACACAATACTGTACACTGGCCGTGTCTGTCTACCAAGTGCAGGACATTGATGCTGGGCCCCCGGGGCAGGATTTGAACCTGGAACCTTTGGCTCCGATGTCCAATTGTTCTACCACTGCGCTACCACCCGCCCATGTAATATTCGTAACCTAAAATACTAATAAATGTCCACCATACCCCAGACAGGATGGCCTGTACAGAGTCTTCGGACCGGGACACTCTCCACAGCAGAGTACAGCAAGCTGCTCCCAGACTGGACGAGAAATCAGACTGCTGTGTTAGCTGCTCCGATAACTCCTGCAACTGGCACCGCAACTGGAGGTTCTCCTGTGTATAATAACGGCTAGTATGACGAGACAGCACCTCACCTACTAATGACTGAATGCATGGACATGATGAACTCAAGGTCAAGCGCGAAGGGATCAACATCTAACTGTTAGACTAACATCAGAAATGGAAGCTAGCATGACAAGATCGTGTACACATATTCAGAGCGGATACATTATAATACCTCTTTTTCTTTCTGACACTCGGCTGCCGATGTTTCGAACTTAGTCTTCCACTGTATGCACTCTGTCTCTAGCTCTTGGTTGGATCTCCTTAAAACAGTCACTTCTACAGAAAGCCAAATGGAAAGTAAATGCATGGTCAAATTAAAGTATAAAGGTTGTACCACACATGTTGTAAGGAAGACCACACACGTAGCATTGGGCCATTTAGTCATTTCAAATTTTTAATTTGCCACAGTATTTCAGTGATATGATTTGTAATCACTACTATATTAATAATTTGTTTTCTGCAGAGCTTTAGGCAACTTGACACTTTACAGTCTGTGGACATTGATGGTCTGAATGTATACTTCCTGGTAATGGGTCCGGGTTCAAATCCCATCCTGGGAGCTCGGCATCGAAGTTACCTTTCTGACGCGATATTGATAGGATACGCTGTCTGTAATGTGGCAATGCAGATATTATCCATGGTCTGTCTGTACTAGCCGGTGCTCGCAGGTTTACTGCAAAATTGAGTGCTACGGATGTTGCGGGTTTCCTCCTGCCCTAAACTGACAAACCGTGATATGTGATGATCCTACACCACACATAGTGATTTCTTTCTTTCAAAATGATCTGTTATCGTTAAATCAGCTCATTTCATGACCGTCTCTCAACTGTCTGGCCGTTGACCAATCACAGCATACTCTTCTAACCATGTGACTATGAAGTTACGATTATGCATGTTTTGTAAACAATTTCCTTCTTTATCAACGGCAGATAAAAGGATTTATTTCGATGGGTTTGCGTGGTTGTTCATGCCTGAAAGCTCCGATTCTTACCAATATAGCTCTATATATTACATAGAGCAATAATAATAATGGGCATAGGCAAAATCACCATTGTGTATGAGTTCTTCAAAAAAAAGAAACAATTTCCAAAATAGATTACCAGTATTATCATGGTTGTACACATACATCCCCATTAGAAAATACCGGCCATATTACCCTAATAGAAAACACCACACGTCCTAATAGAAAATACCAGTCAAGTCCCCCTAATAGAAAATGCCAGCCATATCCCCATAATAGAAAATACCACACGTCCTAAAAAAAATACCAGCCATATCCCCCTAATAGAAAATATCACACATGTCCTCATAGAAAATACCACCCATTTCTCCCTAATAGAAAATACTATCCATGTCCCCCTAATAGAAAATACCACACATCCGAAAGAAAATACCAGCCATATCCCTCTAATAGAAAAAAAACCACATGTCCTAAAGAAAATACCACACATCACCTCCTAATACTAGATACCACCAATATTCCCCACCAATATTCCCATAATAGAAAATACCGCCCATGTCGCCCTAATACCGTCTTCCAGCGAGTCTGCTCTGGTCACTGTAGAAGCTATGTTGTTGTTAATGATGCCGGGCAGATTTGTCCTGAGCTGTGACGTCTCGGTGGCTAGCAGGGCCAGGTCGTCCTTGTGTACCAGGATGAAGTCCTTGGGAATCTGTGACAACGTCAAACATAATATACGACTCTTTTTAGTGATCACAAACACTAGATTCCACCAGTAGACTCATGCACAAACAAGAGCTTTTGAGCATCTTAGGCTGTATGTTTTATGCACGTTTTATATGTAAGTTTATATTTTGATTTTGATTTGATTTGATTTATCACTAAAACTAAATTTTAATATTTAGTGGCACCAAACAAAGAAGAAGAAGACATATAGGCAAGAATCAACTTTAGAGTTTGTTGAGCAATATTAATATCTGGGGATTATAATTACAAAGCAAATTCAGATAATATTGCAGTAACACGTCTGAGAGTCTGAGAAAAAGCTACAGTATGTATTATATTGGAAGTATAGACTGTTCACTACTCTTAATTTCATGTCAATTTAAAATATTTTATACTATTGTCAAACCCATTTTGCTATACACATTTATATGCGTGTGAAATACATGTATGTGGTTTGGAAGCCCGAATACCCAAACAAACTGAAAAAAATCCCCATATCGTAACTTTACCTGTAAAACGAAAGTACCCCTTATTAATCATTCATGGTCTACTTTGCAGAACACCTTTTATGTTATCATGTATGGCCACGTCTATGCCAGAACTCGTATCAGGAAGATCCACCAAAAGATCTCACATTTTGTATTAGTTATTTATGAACGAAAATCTTGTAAATAATAGACAATGTACAAGTCAAAGGGCTGTCATTTATTGAAACAACACTAAATGAAAGTGGCTTTCTTCCGTGTGGGTATATATCTCAAATATGTATATCTGTCTGCATACAATCACGGTTTGTCGACATATTTCATAGTCAAACGTATTTTAACTGAAATCATGTACATTTGATTCTGCATTTGATTTCATATTTTATTTATTTTTTTATCTCGCAATTTTTAGTACGTGGAGGTAAAAATAAATAAATGTGAAAATATTGAAAACCAGTGTAGTGGGAGATGCGGAAAATATACCTTGTTGCCAAATATCCGTATATAATCGACACATCAAATACATGTACATACTTTCCGGTAAAATATGTTTGACCATGAAATATGTCAACGAATCGTGATTGTATGCCTTTAATCATATAGTATATTAGTAAATAGAAAACTCGAAGAAATAAATATAAAATTATATAGTTAAATGAAGTGTCCAATTCCTCAAAATGAAGTGGTTTCCAACAAGCAGGGTTAGAAGTTCCCACTCGCCCGGTGGCCCGAGCCATTTCTCCTAATGTTAAAAGTATTCTACTGGCTAGTCTAAATTTCATGTTTTGTTATTTATATCAATATTTGGGCGAGTACGTTTAAAAGTTAAATCCATCCCTGAACAGGTCGCATTTGTGAAGAATGAACACTTTCAACACTATTCAATGTTTCTCCAATTAAAACTTTCAACACTATTTAATGGTAAATTACTCCTATTTAGACCTTCTTGTCATAAATTACAGATTGAAGTTGGCAGATAGAAACATATGTGAAACTAAACTGTGCAACACCAATCGGATTATACGAGTAATAATGTATCATGTCGGGCGTAGTACTGTACCTGGTCAGACTTGAGCAGTTCCTGTAGTTTCTTCCATTCAGACAGTAAGAGTTGATAGTTATGGGTGACCTCCTTCAGCTTGCATTTCTGTATTGTAATCTTGCAATATTTACTATTTGACTACGTGTGTTTTCAATAGACATGATTTCTGTACAAATCTTGCTGTCACTTTTGTTGGTGTTTTATCGATGTTGGGAGAACATGTTTGCGGGCAATGGGTCCCTTCCCTGTTATTATTAAATTTAGCTGAATCTCTGTTGTAAAATATACTTCATGATTCCACAGAATGACTGAATGTGTCAATTATCAATTGAAAAACCCTGTGTTAGGGAACAGCGGGTGGACAGCTGATGGCACAGCCTGGATATTTCCGTGAATAACAGAGTTATTATCGCAAAAACAGTTATGTATTTGCTATATGCAAACCTATATGTTTGTGCTACCCTTAACACTATCCCTATCCCTATCCCAGACAAGCAATTTGATCAGAGGGGGAACCTAATCTCCACCTTTGGCTGTTTGCGAAGGTACTATAGTCGTATTCATTTAAATAGAGCCCCTTTTTTTTTTCAATTGATAATTGACACAGGTGGCAGATCCGAGTTTGCTTTATGTTTTCGTGAAAACAGACCAAAACCACAGTAGATTCTGGATATGTACCATCCTCACCATGTGCAATGGTGCTTTAACAATGTTTTTAACATTTCCGCTATATAATTTTCATTGTTACACACAACACACACACATACACACACATACGTAAGTGACCTGGTCAAAACCTCCAAAGTTCACAGAGGCATGTGGGTAATACTAGTGTGCTAATGATTTCATGAGTAGACACACAAACAGCAATAATGACGTTTAATAGTGGAACTGTTGAAAACACTGCAAAATCCTCAATGCACATGTTGATGATAGTACATAACCAGAATCTACTGCTCTGACGCCCATGTCCTTTATGAATTGAATAAAACATGGGCTCTATTTAAATGAACAGGATCATACCCGTCATTGACATATTTCGTTGAAACTAAGTAAAGCAGTAAAAACAAGACTGTTCGAAAACTGGCATCGTTTATAAACTTATACATAGTATGCCAAATGTACAGGGGCAAGTTAAATTTCACTGCGGGCAAGCTACGTTTTAACATTTTCGACCTTTTGTACCTTTGCTACTTGCCCTGTTAGTCTGGAGCCCTGTACATGCTGGATATAATCTCTCGGCATCAATAACTAATTTACTATGAGTTAACAAACGTGAAACGTTGTGCAGTTTTATAGGTAAATGACAACTTATTGGCCACTTGTATTAACTTTCTTAGATTATGAACGTCGATCGCATGCTACTGCGAACGAAGGTTTGTTAAGTGACCGAATACCACGCACTCAGGGATAATTATATTGTTTAGTTAGGCTACACCATTGAATAGCGCGAATATTTATGTGCTACGTGCAATATTTCTTTACAAAAACAATCTTAGCGTAGGTTTACCATTTCATGCAACACTTGCTCTTCGTCTTCGTCATACATACATCGAATTTCACGTTCAAGTGATACATTCAAGACAGACATCGCAACAACAAGTCTGCTAGACTAGAAAAACAATTGCAAAATAATGACAGGGACCCAGTATACACGTCTGCTTATCAGAGTTATTGCCCCTTATCAAGGGACGAAACTCTATTTTCGGTCGAAGGTTGGTCGCTAAATGGATCGTATTTACATACAACATCACGTACACACACCAAATCTGTATTTACATTTTATTGTCTATTATGAGCAACAAATATACATTTAATTACAAACTCTTGTAAATTTATTAAACACACCTTTTTTCCTTCGTGAATTGCAACCATTGTTGTAGATCTCTTGTAACAAAAGTAACATAATGTGAACTGGTTTGTACATGAGCCGTTGTCTTTCTTCAATTGAGCATATGACTGAGTGTCCTTGAGCGGGGACTATATCTGGATAAGTAGCGCTATATAAATGCATAATTTATTATTATTATTTATTACTCTCTCTCTCTCTCTCTCTCTCTCTCTCTCTCTCTGTGTCTCTCTCTCCCCCTCTCAATCTCACCCAGGAAGGATAGTGTAGTATTCACAGAGAAAGGATACATTAGGACAATGTGATAATCACACAGGATAATAAATAAATAGTCCATATATAAAGCGCATGACTGCATGCTAAGGCATGCTCGAAGCGCATGGATGTCACAAATCATACTGGTCTGATGGGAGGGTTAGACGGATTTCCTGGTACGCACTTTGCTGCAAAATAGAAAATAAAATGTATGCAAAATACTAGTTCACACAAATTTACAGGAACCGTATATATAACCGTATACATATTGAATGCCATTCCATAGACTGCAAATAAGGGCTGTCAATGCATTTCATACCAAACTAATATTCCGACTTCCGATCGAATCAAGTTGTAGTGTTATATTTCGTCTCCTTTTTGATAGAATTCTGCCCGTACGTTAAAAATATGAAATACCGAGTCATCCGAGGTTGTCGGCCTGGTGCGTATTTCCGCATTGACGTAAAGCAATAATAATAAATCAAGAATAAAAATATTCTATGCTGAAAAATCGATTTGAATCTGATTGATTAATACGATTAACGGCGGTCATTAACTTACTGCATAGAAATGAAAGTTAAACAAATCTATCATCAGAGTGCATAGGAACCTACTCGACTGTAGTCATCCTCGAAACACAGACCATTCCTGCGCATGACCAAATGGTGGTACGGTAGTCCTGGCCTAAATCGGGGTCAACGCCATTACCATGAGGTAAGCATCGATTTAGGCCAAGACTACTGGTACAGACATTTCGTGAAACGCGGATCATAATTGTGTCCTGACGGCATAAGATCTGCGTTTCGAGGATGCTATAGTAGCCTATTATTGTTTGTTTACGAATATATTGTGTTGCGCATGCGTAGGCCTACCTATGTTGGCATCCTCAGCGTTGATATCATTTAGGCCTCCTGGTAAAATAGTGGACTCACGGTCTCCTGTTCATAAATAGACGGAAAGACAATGTCAATTTAAATGACAATTACTACTACTGTACATAGTAGGAACAGAAATAGGTCCTACGTCAAATCAAAAGGTATGACATCTATTGACTAATTCTACGAATATCTATCTCTTAAAAATAATACTTATCAACTTTAGTTGCTGCAGATTATTCGAACAAGACGATGGATTAAAGGACGGGTCCAAGAGTGGCGGGTTCAAGGGCGGTGGGTACAAGTGCAATTGGTTCAAGTGCGACTTGTTTTAGGTATAATACAACTAAATGGTTTTCCATAGGTCGTAATTGTAGAGTTTTGATTAATACAATATTTATTAAGGAAATAACTTTACCAGATCACACATGGAATGTGGAAAATTAGAAATTAATAATTCTATCACCTCTTGCTTTAAAAAACAATGCACTGTAATGGCTTATACAAGACCCGCACAAAATTAACTAACGTAGTTCACAGAAAACCTGCTTGATAAATACCGGTAGGTAAAAGTTGTAATTATTTCTTAGGCTAATCTTAAAACCTGCCATGAATTTAGAATACCAGGTATATTATCCACAAAATAGTCTGCGAAATCCATAATAACTGGGCTCAATCTTCTATACTTATATAGTGCTCGGCTTCGACTGTTCATCGTTGCATTTATACCTCAAGGGCGACATTATTAAGGGCGGCGGGTTCAAGGGCGTGATTTGATTTTTTTCTTGTCACAGTATACTTTCTTTTGCCAAATATAGATTATTATTCAATATACGTGGTGGATATCTACTGTGCAATAACGATTCGTCTTTTTGTGTTTCTCGAACCTGATTGGTTGAAACCAGGACTACTTTCACCCTAGTTCCCACGCACAAAGGCTTCAACGAATCATTGTGTGATGCAGTATTTAACTACGTTTTTATCGCATACCATTCTAAGATATAATTCTTTTAAATGCAAAACACATAATGTACTGCTATTAGTGCTACATTCAGGTGGGTTTTCATTCAAACTACTTCGTGTACACTCGTCTGCTGCGTTCTGTAACCTGTTGTTAGTAAACAAACCTGGCTACTCGCATATGGCCACATTTCGCGGATTAGAATTAACGTCAACTTAGCTTAGCGAACGTGGTTTTGTTACCCATTAAATTGTTTGCATTATAAAAATTGAGTGGCAACACGTATTATCTTCTAAATTACATACTCAAAGGATCAATATTCTGCCGTCGGAATATACGTACAACAAGAAGTCAACAACTTTGATGTCACAGGCGTATGTTTTACAGTAACTCATTCGATACGAGTGATTACGGAAAATATGTCCCTCGTGAAATTAATGTTCAAAGTTCCACACTAAAGCTCGGAAATAGGACATTAATTTCACGAGAGAGATTTTTCCGTAATCACTCATATCTCGTGGGTTATTCTCGAATTAGTTTGTTCGTTTGTAATTTTTGGTTTTGTGTTTTGTTTTGTTTGTTTTGAGTTTGGGATTAGAGGCGTTTTCAATACTGTAAATAATAAAACTTTAGCGTCATTTAGCGACCGGCCTATTTGCAGCCTATTAGCGCACATAATATTAGCGACTATGTCAAAAGACAGTAGTATTTTTTTGGCGAGTGGATCTGAATACTAGTACTTACAATGGTAAACCTGAAACAGAAGACCAGTCAATTCCGTTTTGTATACTAGTAGTAGAGAACTCAGTTTCATGGTAATCTGAAACTGACAACTATGAAACCTAAGGTTTTATGCTCGCTAACGTTTTATGATTTACAGTATTCAGTTTAGGGCAGGAGGAAACCCGCAACATCCGTAACGCTGAATGTTGCAGTAAACCTGCGAGCACCGGCTGATACTGACAAGACCAAGGCTGATAACTGCATTGGCACGGTACTTACCTCCTCTATTTTTGATATCGTCTCTGCTAAGCCGATAATCTCTTTTCTGAGCTAAGAGTTAAGAAACAGAAAAAAAAGTAAGAAGATTATTTAAATTTAAATACGTACGAAGAACACATGCAAAATTTGGTAGCGGCAGACTTATACACACTTTTTAATTTAAACATGATAATTTAATATGTTAGAATATGGTTAAATATAAACATTTCCATTTAAACAAAATAAAAAAGTTTATCTTAATTAATAAGTTATTAGCTAAAAAATAACTCGGACATCCAAGATTTATTGAAACTCCCGACATTTAATGAGTAGAGGCGTAATCACGTGATGTGACGTCACTGATGATAAACCTTCCGCATTTCGTAGTGTTTCTTGTTATTTAGTGGTTATCGTGATGGAAAGAGACTTGGCAGAGGTTGATTGAGCAACCAATGTCAATGCCGACCAGTCAATGCCTATCCTTAGAAAACCGTGAAGACAGTGACACGACAGAGAGCGAGAGCGACAGTGGAACTGAAGCCGTTTTTTACAAAAAATACAAAATCCTTAAAAATCGAAAGAAATGCCAAGAAACGTTTGATGAATCCACAGGCACCTAGGCTTTCATTTTCCAACCAAATAAATCAATAATAATGACCGTTTTTGTGGTTATTACTCCGTATTCGACGATTACACATTCAACGATGTACTGTTTGGATCCGACCTTTTAAGTCTGTCATCTGGTAGGCAGTGGCTTACGCCAACTTTCAACCAATCAGAGGAGAGCACTGCTTGTCTATCATAGCTTGAGTCACTCCTGCGGTCATCCGCCGTGATTTTGAACGAAGTGAGGTGCGTAACCCTATGTGTGAAATCAATTAAAGGTATTATCATAGGGTTAAAATTAAGCTTACTTTCTTTCACGTATATAGTGCACAACTATTATTATTAGTTAAAGTGTTAACATTAAGTTAACATAATTTCTCATATATTCGGCATAGCATCGTAGTAAATAATTGGAAAATAATTGAGTCCGGTTTCAGGGCACGGGTCCTCAATAAAGCGTGGTTATCTATTAGCTAGTTTGGGACATATCCCGAACACATCAGGTGTTTCAGAATATTAATCATCTGTTAATGAAGAGCTGTTGTATCCAAAATACATAGCTGTCAAATCCTAGTGTCAAACAGATCATAGGTCGACTGAAAAATCTCCAGTGAACAACGTAACTGACGTATCAGATTCTCGACCGGCAGACAACTTGACTAATTTGATACAGCTATATAAAGGGGGGTCAGTTCTGACCTCGGTTAGGAGAGGACACCAGACGCTGACTTCATCTAGCCTAAGCCGCTACCAGATCAACCTTCGCCATGGACCCCGGTCCCATGGATACTCAGGACCAGGTTTCACCCCAGGATGTGCCCCAGGATCTGACCCAGGATGTGCCCCAGGATGTGCCCCAGGATGTGTCCCAGGATGTGTCCCAGGATTCATCAAAGGATGTGTCCAAGGATGTGTCCAAGGATTCCTCACCGGATGTGTACCCAGGATATCCGCTGACCCCGGATATAAGGATCACCACAACCGTGAGTACCTTCCCTTCTCCCCCCAAATCCCCACCCCTCTACAGCCAGGTGCTGATGTCACCCCCGGGAGAGAAAACCTCCACCTCTCCCGTGACAACTACTCACCACTCTGAGGGACGGCCCACCTCACCTGGTGTGTTGACAACACACATTAATCTCTCCCCGGTGAGGATTAACAAAGCGGGACAGCGTACCGCTAAAACAACACGCAAATCAAAGGGGCTGCCCACCCCAGGTGTTGCCAGCACCAAAGTTAATGCCTCCCCGGCGAGGATTAACGAATCAAAAAAACACTCCGCTGAGCAAACACGCCAGACAAAGGGGCTGCCCACCCCAGGTGTTGCCAGCACCAAAGTTAATGCCTCCCCGGCGAGGATTAACGAAAAGCACGT
>JAUTBT010034310.1:0-18293 GCA_032361225.1 Lepetodrilus schrolli | reverse complement strand
TCCTGCCCTAAACTGACAAGTCGTGATATAAGTGAAAGAATCTTGAAAGCGACTCTAAACCCCAATTAAAAAAAAACAAAAGAAAAAACCCCGCATATATTTCAGCTACCATAAGGTATTTGTAAAACCTCTCTATTATTTCAATAACAAATGTACCATTAGAGTTACCATTCCCTTTAGCTTATTGGTATCCATAATGGTAATGGTTGTTCATGAAATTTGTTTCGCAACTTTTTATGTATAGTAGTCTTAGTGATAGTAGGGAAAATTTGGAAATATTATTTTGTTTCTTGGTTCAATGTATCGATCAAAAAAATAATATTGGCTGCATAAAGAAAGAAACAAATACATGACCAATGCATGGCTAGTGTATATGCAAGAAATGTGTACACTTGGTTGGTTATCTATATCTAAATGAAAATTAAATAAACTTTTATTACGGTACTGATGCATGTGATAATGACTTATGTAAGTTGATGGTACTAAAACTAACAACACATGAAGCAACAGGAAGCGAGGAGATGATGAACAAAAACATGAAGAATCCCAATATGGTGTAGTCTGTTGATCTATGTACGGTTTGACATGTCGCTTTGACCAACAATTAAACCAGTTTATCTAGCACCCAACTAAAGCAGTGAGGATTAACTACAGTATATATATACTACAATATACAAACAAATATACGTGGAAAACTATGTAGCAATGCCTTCAAATACTTTAATTAGTCAACAGTAATTGCCTTACGAGTAGCAGGCTAGATTTACGTCAAAAATGGGAAACGACAAGTCGGGCGAGTCTGATGTCACATACTGCACACAAATTGGTAACGTAACGGTAACCGTGGTGTTGCCAAATCTCTAATAACGTTGATCAAACATCCATGAAATTGTTCTTGTCTTCGTTATTCGTTTAATGATTGTCTTAGTCCATTAACATCTCATAACGGATCCACCCCTCGCCCATCTAGATACCAGATGAGGGCCCACTCTGCCCAGCCTTGTTGACAGTTATCAAAACATGTTCAGGCTGGGGTCGAATGAGCATCTCGACATTTAAATTAGATAACAATACCTTTTTGTTTGTTTGCTTGGATTGCAGTTAGGTAACACTATTCTAAACTGTGGGGTCATTTAATCATGGTCAATTGGATTTGGATGTGTCGGCAAATGCATTGAAATGGCACATGTAACGTTATGATGTCATTTCCGTTTCAAGTAATAGACGGGAAACTACTATTTCGAGTAAAATTTTGAATGAGAAAACAAAAGCACTACAGTATTACCAATTTATTATTGGACAGATCTAATTACTGTTGAACAATTCCATGTCCACTGCAAATGTGATTTTAACAGATTAGCCTAGGATCTGAGGTTGGTGAACTCATTTTAAGTGCCCCAATTTATTTTTAATATAAAAACATTTTGATATAATTGGACATGAATTTTACAAATTGTGAATATATATATTTTTAAATTTTACAAAATCGTGAAAATTGCGAGCCTCTAAATAAAACTGTTTTACAGTATTGCTGCTTGATGTCCACAGGCCATGAGATTCCTCTCTGCACCAAGGTGTGCCCCGATGCCCTGGGTCGACATTACCACTGTCCTCTGTGCACCACCAAGAACTTCTGTGAGCTGGGGCCCATGATGGCCCACCTGTGGAGGTGCAGGGAGGAAGGCAGGCAGGCGGCCAACATACTGGCAGCTCCCCCCAAGCCAAAGAAGGGGTTGAAGAAATCTCAGCCTGATAAAGAAAGACCTCCAGAAAAACTGGTATATTTTTGTTATATGTAAGCAGACCAATACTGTTCAATTGGTAGGTATATATAGACTAAATTATGGAGGCTTTTATCATGTTGATAAATCTATATTTTAGAATATATGTTTAACCCATTGCACTCTCTTCAGAACAGGTTTTCTGATAAGGGTAATTCCCAGGGTCAGCCTCAGCTAAAGGTATTTTCTGTTGTTCTTCCAGCAGCACGTGTCTGTCATCAAGACAATGGCGGACCTGCCAGTCCATAGATGTAACTCCGAGTCATGCTGTGACAAGCACTACCACTGTCCACTGTGTCTCAAGACCAAGTACAAGCCAGGCCTGGCCAGGGACCTCCGCGACCACTTCCAGGTCCACTGGAAGTCTCGTGTATACTACAAAGGTATGCCTAGCTGACACATCATGTTCATCACTGCCCATCGTCGTCTGTATTCTCTCCAATTTGTCTCGGAAAGTTTTGGGCATTTTCATGCTGCTTTTCATTTTAAACCAGCTATAGTATGTTCATGTTTGCTTGTATCTGAACGATTTATTTTTTAACTGCGAGATTGATATTTAATTTAATCTAAATGACAACACAGATTGTACGTTTCGACTTTACATGTTTATTTGTTGCCGTTGAAAATTCATATTACTTTCACTGTCAGAAAAAAATGTAATATTTACTAGTATGTGTGTATTAAACCAGAATTTTAATGGTAAGAATGTGATTGAACACTGACTTGTTTGAATACCGTTTCATTAATTCATTCCAGACTTCATCATTGTGAGCTGCAACAGCAACTGTCGCGACCGGCGTTCCCACCGAGCGTTCACACACTACCACTGCCCGGAATGCCACAACATCTTCCAGGGAAAAGACTACTTTGAGTCTCACCTCAGCAAGTGTGCTGACAGTCAGAAGGCAGCTGCAGCAGCAGCAGTGAGCCCTCGAGGGCGGGGCCGACCTCGGAGAGTGGCCCGACCCCGGGAGGAGGCCGTCTCCCTGGAGGTGGAGGTGGAGCTACAGGAAGTGACCTCTGAACCCGAGGAGCCTCCGCGGCCCACTGCACCGGCCCCAGCTCTACCATCCAGAGAGGTGGCAAGAAGCCGCAGCAGCATCTCTAAGGATAGGGCCATGATGACGCTAGCAGCGGAGTCTTCTGACGATGAGATGGTATGTAAAACAACACCCACGACTAGTCAGCAAAGTGTTGATTTGAAATGATTCATTTGAAAATACGTTCATGTTTTGGTAATCGGTCATGTTGCGATTACAGATCCTCTATATGTTCACCATTTTGTGAATGATTCCTTGAAATCTATCCTCTTTTTTTGGTGTGTGTGAGGGGCAGGGTTTTTTGTTTTTGTAATGTGTAACATCCATTGAAAAGTGAAGTAGATTTATTCAAAGCTCTAAAATAAATTACAAACTTCAATGATTTAAAGCAGTATATTCTTGTAGATTATTTAACCCCCAACTGGGTGGAGAACATCGGAAATAATATACTTCAACTGAAGCAAATGATGTAAAAGTGAACATATTTGAACATCTTGTTGTACAGGCGTTTGACAAGGTGACTGCTGTGATATCAAAGAAGATTATATCGTCTCTGGCTGCCAGAACCAATGTGGAGGACGTCCTGGACGAGGTGGCTAAGAACACCGGCATCACCTGGAGCTGGTCGCCTGGCACCGTGGAGCCTGTGTACATCATGAGTGGAGACCTAGTAACTCTTGTCAAGGCTAAGAGGCAGCTCAAGAAAGTCAAAGAGGTGTGTTTAAATACTAACTTAATTTATGATATATGAATTTAAAATAACATTTGTGTTCACTGATATGATGGAAGTTGGAGATAAAAGCTTGGAATGTTTGATTTCAGGAGCATGAGCAGAGAGCGATGGTGAAGGAGATGGAGTATGAACTGGAGCCTCCCCTGCACTTCCCTGCTGGTATGTACAGCGGACGCCACCACTCCTGTCACTTTGTACCAACTCTTAGCATCACTTCAGAAATCATTGATTTATAAATTACTTCCCACAAAATCCTGAAATTCTGACACTTGTAGGAAGTGGATCTCAGTTCTTGTAAGGTACGATACACGATTAGCTGATTTGACGCAGGAATGGAAATGTTTTCTGTGAATTTGGCTGTTTCCTTGCGTCTTCTCCGTAATGGATGACAGTTCTCTATAGATGAAGGGAGCAATGACTGTGTACATTTATCTCCCTTAGTTTACTTGCACCTGCCGGAGATCATATGTTGTATTGTTTGGGTTCCCCGTTCTGACCGCTACAATGTAACTGAAATACTGTGTAACAAAATGGATATAAAAGAAACAACTATTCACACTCAAAAGTTGATTACCATTACAACACTGATTATTCTCTTGTAGACGTCGCTGTCAGTGAGCCGGGGGACATGCCCTCGTCTCTCCACGCCACCCCACCCGTCATCATCATCTCGGCAGCCACGCCACCCATGCAGTCTGACGATGACCAAGAGGTGTTGGCAACGATGCCGCTCCCCACTCCCAGTGAAAGCCAGGAGGAGACACTGACACACCTCGGACATGGGGAGCTGCAGATCTCGGCGGAGGAGCAGGTGGCCAACACATTCGAGAGCATCCAAGGGGAGGCCACAATGGAAGAGGACATCCTCCAGAGAGCCATCGTCATCGCTCCCGATGCCAACGGCATCATCAACCTTCCAGAAGTGTCTGTGGAATCCATTCCACAAACTACAGTGGGAGAGTTGCAGAATTTCGCCGATACTTTGATGGAGACCCAGTCGACGGAGATCGTCATCAGAGAGCAGGTGGAGACAGCTCCAATTCCCACAGTTCAGTTAACCGAAAATATGTTCATGTCTGATCTTGAGAACAATGAGTCTCAAGCAATGGAGCTTGCACATGTGGAAGGAACGCCTACTCTTGTTGAGGGAGCTGTGAGTGATGCTAAGCCTGCAGAGACATCTGTTGAACAGTCTCGTGTGGAGGTAGCTCCACCCTCAGTGATAAACATTGGTGCAGAGCTGCAGGAAAAGTTATTCGATGACCAAGGTGGAGAAGAAGAAAACAAGTCATCTGCAGAGCAAATGGACGTATCGAGAACTGAAGATGAAACTAAAGCGGCCACTGAAGTAGAATATTCCATCATTAAGAAGGAGGTAGCTGAGGTCAAAACTACCCCAAATAAGTCTCCCCGTAAGAAGGCACCTGTTCAATTGACTCCTGAAAAGAAATACTCGACCAGAGGAGTGAAGATGAACTTCTCGGAGCTACACACTGGCAAGAAACAAGCTGTTATAGATTCAAGCGATGATGATAATGATTACGTCGAGAAATCCCCAGCACAGAAGAAGTCACCCCGAGGTCGAGGTCGCCCTCCTGGCAGCGGCAACAGAGGTCGACCTCCGGGCAGAGGGAAGAAGCGAGGTCGACCTTCAAAGAGAGGAAGGGGACGTCCTAAGAAACCAAGGCTTGAGGAAGATGGACTTGAAGAGGTTGAACCTGAGGAGGAAGTAGAGGAGGAGGAAGAAGCAGCTGAGGAGACTATGGAAGAAGAGGTGGAAGACTCTGACAATGATCCTGATTTTGTTGCCCCGAGAAACGAGACTGATGGTGAAGATGGGGATGATGAACCACTTGAAGGAAGTCAGAGAAAGAAACTGTCGAAATTGCCCCTAACTCCATCCGAGGGACACATTGCTTCCATGCCCGTCATCAGGTTCGCTGGACAGATTAAACAGAAGGAGAACAAAGAACCTGAGGAGACTGCTCTTGATGTGTTACTGGACTCTATCAAGTCGGAGGTTGTCGATCCTGACTATGAATATGTACCTGCCAAGAGAGGAAGACCGAGAGGAAGAGGCCGGGGACGGGGAAGAGGTCGTGGGAGAGGAAGAGGAAGGGGAAGGAGATTTGATGAAGATCTGGACAATTTTCTTCTAAAGGAGGCTTTCAAACAGCATCCATGTTTGGAGTGTCCATACCTTGCCGATTCATTTACTGGGCTCACTGATCACCTGATCGACATTCACAACATTCAGGATCACTTTAGGTGTGATATCTGTGAAAAGGGTTTCAATAAGAAGAAGCACATAACTCACCACATGATTATGAAGCATGGTCCGATTGCTTTGGCTGATGGCCAGGTGTTCCAGCACGACAGTGCTGCAGATGGTAAGAAGTGCAGCATGTGTGGGTGGGAATCTGAGATCTTTTCCGAGCTCACCGACCACTATATCAAAGAGCATTACGCTTATGATGTCCTCAGGTGTGATGTTTGTGAAATTGTTTTCAAGAAAGCACGACACAGAACAACCCATCTGGATAATGACCATGGCCCTCGGAACAGAAAGGGAACATTGGTGTGCGATCTCTGTGGCCACACGTGCGACAAGCAGCGGTCGCTGAACTGGCACAAGAGTTATGCACACAACATGAGCACCAAGAAAAATCCTGACATCTTTTATTGTCGCAAGTGTGACTTTGAGACTTGTGAAAGCAATGAATTTAAAAAACACAAACGTTCACATTTGGAAGATAGGAAGTGGTGTGATATTTGTCAGAAGTCGTTTGCAGCCACTACAGACATGAAAACTCACATGCAGGCTATACATCTGAAGAGCAAGTCGTGTTCCTGTAATGTATGTGGGAAGACATTCAGCCACTGGCGCTACCTGTCGGCTCACATGGAGAGACACACCGGAGAGAAAAAGCATCTCTGTAATGTCTGTGGACAGAGGTTCAGCAAGGCGGCCATTCTGCGAGAGCACATCGAAACCCACAAAGTGATGAGTGAGCGCAACTATAAGCACATCTGTCCATACTGCGACGCCAGGTACTACAGCAAGGACAAGTACATGGACCATCTCAACAAGCACACTGGAGAAAAGCCGCATATTTGTGAAGAGTGTGGAAAGGGCTTCAGCTTCAGAAGTATGCTCCTGAAACACAGAATCTATGTCCACACCACTGACCGGCCATACAAGTGTGAATGCTGTGAGAAGTCCTTCAAGTTCAAACAAATCTTGAAGAACCACATGGTCTTGCACACTGGTGAAAGCCGGCATGTGTGTGAAGATTGCAAGAAGCCTTTCTCATGCAGTGCGACATTGAAAACCCACCGACCCAAGTGTCGTGGAGACCAGTCTTGGCAGAAGCGTAAATCCGGCGTGGCGAAAGCGGTGGCAGGGACTAACCAAACCACGATTGTCATCCCCAAACAGGAGTATCAGGAGCTCAGCCAACTCCAGCTGGATCCTCAGCAGATTCAACAGGTTCAGGTGGATGGCGGGGACCTGCAGCAAGTTCATGTGTCTGTGTCTCAGCCCAACTTCGCACAGCTTGTAGACACCATTGTTGTGGAGATGGGTGATGGTCAGCGCAGCATCGTGGATCTGAACTCTCTAGAAGCTGCCACTCAGATGACCACGGAGGCTGACAGCGTGGCCACTGGTATCTATCTCTGCAGCGTCTGCAACGCCATGTTTGACACTGTCAATGCTGCGGAGGAACACATTGCACAGTCGCACGCTCCCGGGAAAACGGAGGTCGACGTCGACGAAGCTGCAGAGAAGCTGGAGTTGGAGGAAGTCATGGAAGCAGAGGCTGATGCTAACATCACCAATCTCATCTCCGAGCTGGAGACAAAGGTTAAAGCCAAGCTTGATACCAATTTGTTGGCAACACAGTGATGCTGAGAATTGTTTGATTGAGTGAGGAATTCAGCACTTCTAGGTATTAAATCATTGAGGGGCAATATTTCAGGCACGAACTATCTCCAACACATGGCTTCCACTGACATTGTAAATAGTGATGACAGTTTGACATTCATTTTATTTATCATGCTGTGTTGGGATTGCATGATTTAGATATTTCGAACAAACGTGAATATTGATTTTCACCATCTTGTAATCAGTATACTTAGAAACGTGCAGGCCATCTACTTTGATAGGTATTTTCAAATACAATTATGTTTATACCATGTTATTCTAGTAAGTTATACTGGTCAAGTAATATAGACAATTGTAATAATAACTGAATATCAACTTTGGTTCAGGTAATACAGCAATAGAATTGATAATATACCTACAAATGTTGGGTCTTTTTTAGATTTGCCATTAATTTAATACTGCTTGATTGCAATATTCATGTTATTGAATAAGTGCAGAAATATTCCATGTAAATAGGAAAGAATGTTTTGTGTGTGTAATTATCATTAAGCCTGATAAATGTCCATAGATTTACATAGTGTAGAAATACTGCTGTTGGTCTGCTGGTTACTAGTACACATTTGGATTAAATGAAACATTATTATTGTGAAATAAATTGGCACATTAAATGTTCATACTAGTCGCAGCATTTCTATTTGGTCTTCTTACATAAAACGCATTTCTTGATATTTGCGTTATAAAATGTATATATGTGTATAATAATATAATACTTGTTTCTGAACCATAGATCTAATATAGATGGCTGCCAGTTGTAATTTATCAAAATACATTTTCTTTGGCATTCTCATGTATCATTCTTTACATTTCATGTCTTAAAAAACAACCATGCACTAGCAATGTTAGAAGTTGTATGTGGTGCCTACTGAATAAACAACATTCAAGTATACTCACTTTCTTTGTTGATGCAACATTGGCGGTCTGATAATTCTTTTTGAGATCAGTATTGATCTGAATGAATTGACTGTACATTTACATTGATTGAATGATTTAAATATTTAATGTTTTACGTCACTGGGCTAATATTGAACCCAAATACAACTTGTACATCTTGGCACAATATTGACAGGGCATATATTGGCGGCACTAAACCCAAGTTCAACCAATAAACTACTATTTTGAGTCGGCGATAAGCCGTGACATCGTAGATGGTACGTCAGGTAGTGACTACCATTAATACGCACGACACAGCGATTCTAATATAAGCATTGATGACATCGAGGTGGATGGTAATATTATAAGTTGGTCAGAACCCTGACAGGAAGTGCCATATCTTGTCTGCAGCGGAATGTAGTGTCGTGTACCTTGGATAGTATTATATATGATACATATCTTTCAGAAGCAGCCTCGGGTGTGGTTTTAGTTGGGAATAATTTACCATCCTTAAAAATAGTACCTAAATCAATGTTAAATCGTAACCGTCTTGTATAGTTTGGTGTATACCTACAGGACCTACGTGAATGCATGTACTTTTCATAATGAAACGTGTTCGATGACATATGAGAAGAAAGGTAAATGCACGTTATAAATTATATATTAGGTTTTTAATAACATTCCGCCAGTTAGCTTCAATTTTAAAATAAAGTCGGTAGTGTGTTATAGTTGGCAGTATATTTCAAGTAATTTTGTCCTTTTGCTTTGTGTCCACCAAGTAATGTCAATACACTAGCTACAACGTTGAGCTTGATATGGTATGTGTTGACACAGGGTCGGTCGGGCGGCATTATTTCTTTAATAGTTACATACAAAAAAAATCGAACAATCTGTTGATCATGTAAAACAAGCCATTTCTGTAGGCCTACAACCGATTATGTTTCCGGCCGACTACGGCCAGTGGCCACACCACGCTAAAATCTCTTGCTACAAACTTGTGTTGTAATGAGCTATTAGTGTTGTGATTATTGTATTTGCATTTAATACGTTAATGTATGATGTATACTGTATATTTATTTCGAGATGGTAAACTAATTCAGACGTATCAATGAAAGAAAACAAGCAGTGTTAGTATATAGTAAATGGTTCTACCCGATACAATGTGATTTGGAACCTAATAGTAGGCCTGCGTGTAGTAGAAGAATATAGAATACTAGTATATGTAGAACAGCATCGTCGAACCACATGGCAACTTTTCATCTGCTCTAATACTGGTTGAATACCTTTCTCATAAGACGTATACCTTGGACATTGCTTTAAACTATCCCATGTAATAGTTGTACACTTGTGTTTGTCTTTACCATTGCACATTCATTACATTGGAGCTTGTGCCATGCGTTACACTAACGGTTTGTTTCATGGTGTTTTGTAGAAAATACTTAAGGAGTATCAGCTCCCGTTCTGGTTTTGAACTTTGGAATTGTACCATGGGAAGCATTTCATATATAGGTTGGGTTTAAACTGTACGTAGTGGACTGGGGATTAAAGTGAATGTTGACACAATTTAGGGATCAACCAGAAATATAACAGTTGGTGTTGACATCACGTATACTACTTGGTGAATGTTTGTACAACTAGTTACAGGCCAGGCGAGAGTCACGTCCTCATCAGCATTGTTAAATGGCTGCAACATGACGGCGGCATCTCAGGCAATACCTACACCAAGGCGTTAGGCAAATACTGCCATGGCTTGGCAAAAGTAATGGTTTGACTTTCTTCTTAGCACGAGTTCGAACCTGAGCAAAAAATGTGTCACATGTTGTCGGTATGTTGTGTCTATATTGAAAACGACATTGTCATAAGACATTCTTATACAAAAACAGTTCCGTTGTGTGGTATATGAACACACTGTCCGTGACCTTGTTACAGCATTGCACTTTTGAAAAGCATAGACGTATAGTATTTATTATATGGTGTTCTATACCTACCTATACAGCATAGTGCGCTTATATTACGCCTCATATTATTTTATCAGATCTAAGTGGTCAGTTGTACAGTATCAAAAAAATATATATACTTAAGTATTATATATCCTCAGTTTTGTGAATACAGAATGTGGGTAATACGATTGCTTGTTACTCTCAAGAATAGCTTATACCTTAACAGTGGACACACTGGACAGTGATTGGTTGGTTCATCGATACTTCATCGGGGACAAACTATACATTCCGCCCCGCACATTCTCAAATAGTAAATGTGATACATTTAGAAATCTCCCGAGAACTGGGTCACGTGACCTCACAGCCCTGTCCCAGGTCCGGCGGGACCTGGTGGGCCTGATCACGGGAGAGTTAGTAGATCATATATAAAGCCTGGCACTCTGGAGACACCAGCAGCAGTCTCACTATGATTCACTTGTGGAATACCGGGTCCTTTCTGCTCGTATTAGGTAGGTTCAACATTGGTCACATATAATGACTTTTTTTTTATTTTTTTAAATATACAATTGTGACCCTACATTGATTAGGCGAGGAGTTAGGGGGTGGGGGAGGAGATAGATCTTTAATTTAAATTTAAATTTAATTAATTTAATTATTATTTTGTTATTTTATTTCATGGCTGTCTATTCATTCTCAAGCGAAAACAACGTTATCACTTGTAGATTTTATCAGTCTATAAAGTTTAACACTGACTCCTCAGATTAAATGAACAGGCCTGCCAGTTAGTGCCAATAATGTGAAAGGCGAAAACTAATATTAATGAAATTGAGTTTTGATATGTGTGCATACTGTGAAGTCAAACAATTTTGTTACGACATTAATACATTTAAAATAATTAATTAAGAAAGACTATTGCAGTCGTTTGAAATTAGAAGTATGCTTCTTGGTATTGCTTAGCGTATTGCATGACATGTCGTGGACATTTCTGTTCTATGGAATAGGTATTTATACACATCGTGGTGGTAGCATGTTGTTTTATCTGAAATCAAATTAGTGAACATCGAAATCAGACTCCTTAGCTGTAATATAGATTTAATATACAGTAACATGCTAGTAACAATGGTATTTATAATCAATAGCATTTGATATAGCTGATGACACGGCAGGCAGTGGTGGTAATAGTTGATATAGTTTTATCTCTGAAATCGGATTAAATAACATGTTTCTTTTGCCAATAAGCAAACTATTGATTGAAAATTCTCGTAGATCTGTAGATCTGGCAACATACTCACTCACTGCCCAATATGATTCGGATGTTTATGTCATGTTGTCCTCCTCAGTGAGCAGCGCCTGTGCCGGTTCTTGGAGCTCTTCCGCCCAGTCCGACAGCAGCACCAACTCCATCGAATGTGGGGACAACGGCTACGCCAGAGACCCGGATGACTGCGGGGTCTTCTACAGGTGCGCCAACGGGAAGAGCTACAGGTTCGACTGCCCAGCAGGGCTGATGTTCGACCTGACTCTGAACGTCTGCAACTGGCCATCTGCCGTCGACTGCAGCTTCTCCGAGCCTGCCAACAGCTACGAACCCGACTATGATGACGACTATGATGAGCCCGATTACCCCTATGCCCCACCTCCATCCTACAAACCCAGTTATAAGCCAAAGCCCAAACCGCAACCCACATATACTCAGAAGCCAACCTACCAGATGCGTCCAAGGAAGCCCCAGCCCAAAGTAACTCCTAAACCCCAGCAACAAATGTATCAGCCTCCGCAGCCAAAATACCAGCCCCAGCAACCAACGTATCAGCCTCAGCAGCCAAAATACCAGCCCCAGCAACCAATGTATAAATCACAGCAGCCAAAATACCAGCCCCAGCAGCCTATGTATCCGCAAAGACAACCAATGCAACGGATGCAACCACAACGACCGATGATGCAGCCACAGCGACCAATGATGCAGCCACAGCGACCAATGATGCAGCCCCAGCAACCTCAGCGACCAATGATGCAACCTCAGCGACCAATGATGCAACCTCAGCGACCAATGATGCAACCTCAGCGACCAATGATGCAACCTCAGCAACCTCAGCGACCAATGATGCAACCTCAGCGACCAATGACGCAGCCACAACGGCCAATGATGCAACCACAACGCCCAATGATGCAGCCACAATGGCCAATGATGCAACCACAACGCCCAATGATGCAGCCGCAGAGACCAATGATGCAGCCACGGAAGCCTGTGTATAGTAAGCCACAATACAAACAGCAATACAGGCCTCAGCAGAAGAAGCAATTTACACAGCAGAAGATGTATGCTCAGCAGCCTAACTATGGAATGAGCAGTGGCATGATGTCTGGTATGGGCATGAACAACATGGGTATGATGGGAATGAATAATGGTATGATGCGGGGCATGAACAATGGTATGATGGGAGGTATGAATAATGGTATGATGAATGGGATGATGGGCTTCGGAAGACAACCATTTTTCAAGAAGCAGAACCAGAACCAAAACATGATGGGTAACATGATGATGGGTAATGGAATGATGGGCAGTGGCATGATGGGCATGAACAACGGCATGTTCGGCAACATGATGGGAGGAGGCATGGGCCAGACGACCCTGTTTCCACCGTATATCCCCCAGAAGCCCAAAGCCAGTAGTCTGCTAGGAATGCTGATGCAGTTACAGCAACAGGGCAAGAACTCCGGCCAGATGAGTCCCATCATCATCCCCTATCCCATGCCACCAGAGTGGTTCAACATGAATCAGCAAACCACTGCCACCACGTCCACCACAGAAGCCACCACCACCTCGTCCGTAGGTGGCAAGAAGGGAGGAACCAACATCTTCTTCATCTCCATGGTGCCACCAATGTTTCCCCCACCATTCCCTGGAGGCCCTCTGGACCTTGGACCATGCAGCGACGACCCCTTCAACATCAGCAACACCAATCCTCCATGTGGAGCCATCAGGTCTCTATTGACGTCCTCGCAAGGGACCCGCAATCTATTCGGAAATGCCCTCCCTTCCGCTAACTTCCCATCCAATGGAGTAACCAGACAGGGTGCTAGTAAGTACTGATTTTTATTACATCAGTAACATAAAGAATTGTAAGAGAATAACTTATCTTACTATCTCAACACTTTATATTTATAGAAATAGTGTTATTTATTTCTTGTTGAAAAGGTTTCCAAAGTATCAATGTAAATATACTAGAATTCACTTATAGAAATACGGAGTTGTCTTTTATCCTAGCATAACATGGATAGCTTGAGTTGTAGAAAATTATCATATATATTATCATAAATGTTTATGGAAATATTTCCTAGATGATGAAACGCGAACAAAAGAGTATTAAAAATGCATTTTTTATAAATTAATATTTGGTAGGCAATGAGTAATGTATAGGCCTACATATTGAATTCCGTGTATCACCAGCTTTTGTCCATAATAGGCAAGCCTCTAGATCATTCTGAGTATCATGCCCTCTAGATCTATGTCTCATTCTGAATATCATGTCCTGCAGATTGCCGAACCATCTCTTCTGGGAGAACCGAGCTACAGATCAACTTCGTAGGTTCCAATGCCAGGATATCTGCAGCTCAATGCAATGCCTTCGAGAGCCTCATCAACAGCTACATCACCACCTATCTGGAGCGTACCTTCATCACAGACAACCCCAGGAGGTCAGAACCATGTACTGTGGCCGTACCAGATATCGATGTCGTCTGCCGCTAGACGAGTGTAGCAGTCGTGAGTACTCCATGATGTATGTTTACTGAATTCATACAATTATCAGTCCTCGTCAAAGACATTGGTGGACATTTATTTATCTTTTCTTTTTACCTTTAACCTTTGACATGTTTTAAAGCGACATTTCTTTTCTTTGAAAATATTGAAAATCAGTGAGACATGCGGGAAAGTGTAGCTTGTTGACCAATGTACTTGTGTAAACAAATTAAATGTAGTTACTTTCAGGTTTGATTTGTTTACACAAGTACATGTACTTTCCGGTAAGATATGTTTGACCATGAAATATGTCAACAAACCATAAATGTATGTCTTTTAATATTTCAGCATATCTCACCTCAGTGTCTCCTGTTTCGCCGACATTTCATTGTCTTAACAGATCCTCTAGAAGTATCATTATTTTATGTAAATATTGTTCTGTAAATAAATTGTTACGGTTTTCGTATATGTTGTATTTTGTTATATTTATGAATATTCGAGTTTTGCCTGGAGATCGTGTAAAATTGTAGCCTTGTACGAATTGTAACCACATACACGCTGAGCCGCATTCAAGCCGTGCTGAGCCGCATTCAAGCCATAACGCGTACACTCCCCATAACCGTGTAATTATATTAGGGAATTTGTAGATAAATAAAAAATCAACATACAGTACATCTGAAACTTTTAATGAAATCAATATTCCGATAACGTGCAGACATGTACACAACTTTATGTCTTTATGACAAGAACTTGTTTTATTTGCGTGCATTCAAATTATGTGTACGTACAAACATATTGGAAATACTCAATAGAATAGTGTTAAATCTAAAAACATGAAGATGTCAAGAAAATTGATATTTAAAGCATCACAGACTCAGTAACATCGGATATTGGTTTGATCTATTTCTAATGAGAGTGTGTACGTTTGGTCGACTACTTGTGTACAAATATGTCACCCCAAAACAATTATACATTGACGTTGCCAGAAACTCATCTATTCAAAACTTCGTTAGCAGACTGTGGAATGCAGAAAAATTACCGACAAATGTGGCTAAGTCTTGGTTCGCTAAGTTCGCTACTTTGAATGGTCGTACTGGTAGACCCAAGCGAAAATAAGTCACCTGCCATATGTTCGCCTTGAATTATACCCACAGTATACCTACAGTACGACCCTTTCATTAAGCTGTCTACAAAGAGACCGTAGCGCTAATATATATAATGACAATCGGATATGTACGAGAGGGTTATGATCTCTTAGTGGATACGAGAGCTTCATGAAAGGGTACCCTGATCTTTTATATATATATATATAATTTCTTTATTTTTCACATTTTTTAACAGATACATGTCACACAATTCTCAGTAACCATAACCATAGAGCATACAATAAAACATACATTCCATTAATAACATATAGTTTGAAGGTATTCTTTTTAAATCGTGGATGGACAAAAAGAAAACACCTTGATCAAGTTGTTATTAGTGTATGGAAAGAGGACCAGAAGGCGAAAACTGTGTCGTCATTACAGTTAGAGAATGCAGAGTATTTAGACATTTCGCAATAATTTATTATTTTTCGTTTCAAATATACCCTGATCTTAGTGTTGCAGTTTGTTTTTATTAGATTGCCTTTCTCCATCTTGAAGTATCACGAGGCTAACCATGACCTAACGTTCTGGCGCGTGCCCAGGCACCCGTTTCACAAAGGCCTCCTAACTATTTAGGAGCTCCTAAACCAGTCCTAAGTAACAAGTGTATCACGACGACGTCACAAGTCGTATCCCTTCTTAAATCGGCATCTAACTTAGTAGGTGATAAACTGGGTCATAAAGTTAGGAGGTCATAAATTTAGGATGTCGTTGTGAAACGGGGCCTGGTATGCAATACCATAACACATGTCTTAGGCCTACATCTGTGTTTTGTTCAGTTTGACATGTTCTACGTAAATAGAAATTCCGTCATATGTGGACGTATTTAGACATATACTGAATAAAGCATAACAGACATAGTTGTATTTTGTTGTGGGTAAGTTCATACTATAACCAATACATACCGAGTTATATTACCAGATAATCTTTTCCTCGTGAAAGTTTAGTTGCAAATTGGGAAATTTGAGGCACACAGAAGCACAACATTACTTTCCAGACGGAATGCTAACGCGTATTTTCGACTAGCAATTTCATCACTGTATGGATCATTGCTAACATAGAACACTGTAAATTCTCACAACACGATATGTATTATTATCAATAGACAGAGTTCATAACGTCAAGAAATTAATAAGCTATTAGTGAGATTAACACACCGTAGAAATATAGTATAAACAGATTTTTCCGCATGCACAATGAACCAAAAGACAAATTTTAACTACAATGTATATAATTTTTCCATCCGAGATTTGTGGGGTCAATATATCACATATATTGATTGAATTAAATATATCCTTTGTAGGCAACTCTGATTAACGCAGTTCGAATTAGACTATGTAAGTAGCGGGTCTTTCATCGTTGTATAGTATATGCACGTCTGCGCAATCTGTAGAGTCGCTGTGAATTGATACCGATGAATGTTGATATGTTTTATCAACTAAGCTGTTCAATACTCAACGAAAAATAAACCTAGGCAAAATTAGTATATATTAATATTATGTTGATATGTATTTTAAACTAAACTGTTCAATACTCAACGAAAAATAAACCTAGGCAAAATTAGTATATATTAATATTATGTTGATATGTATTATCAACTAAACTGTTCAATACTCAACGAAAAATAAACCTAGGCAAAATTAGTATATATTAAAGAAAATATTTTATGCAACATAAGTATATTACACAGTTGGTACAATTGGCTGGCTTAATTACAAAACGTTATTTCATTGGTTGCCAGTCAGCTGGAACTATTTTGATACTCCGCTGCTCTGTACGTGTCGATTTCAACTTCTGATTGGCATTCTTACTACATATGACGGGTATAACTGGTGATTGCCTTCAGCGGCATCTGTCTTTCGTTACTTATTGATCACTTAATAAATTGCATATGGTATACCGTACCCATATCTGCATCATTCCATTTAACATCGGGATTGTAGACATGAACATTATCCTGCTAAATAGTGAACGCACTGTCATGTTTAGTGTTGACATTTGTATTGATAGTGCTTGCGGAAGAATAATTGTATCCGTTTATATATAGTCTATATGGACTTCGAGAACCGTAATCTATAAATGATATATACTAAATTGTGTGTGTGTGTGTGTGTGTGTGTGTGTGTGTGTGTGTGTGTGTATACCACCTCCACACACACACATACACACACATACACCCCCCCACACACACACACACACACATACACGCACACACATACACACACACACACACACACACACACAGCATTAATAAAATATCATGCAATTGTTGGCGTGTATGGTTATTAAAGATAACAGAAGATTTCCGTAATATGAGACTTGTTTACGTTCTGAAAATAACAGAAATAAAATATACAGTGCTGGAAATATTTCCACATGTGAAGAATTCATATAATATTCCGATATTATTACAATGAAGCGCCAGGAAAATACACGTCTGTAAATCATGCAGACCATAAATGAAACATGACAATTTATGAACAATTACATTTCTACTGCAACTGGTAACTATAACAACAGAACTGCAGACAGTTACACGTATATTGCAATAATACACATCAAATAATATTTAGGCTATAGGATATTTGACGAATACGTGACGCACGAAAATAAAACACCTGTACTACGAAGTATTATTTATATCTGCTTTTTACATAAACTCATGTATACCCACTATAGTTTTACATATATTGTCGATACTTGAAGGTTTGACTTCTGCCTCCTAGATGGCAGCCTTCAAACAGCGGTCTCACCATGTTCGTGTACGTGTGTCAACACTACAGGCAGTCCTTTGGGAGTAGTCCTTACCCAGAACAGCATCCATAAATACGAGCACCAAATATGAATATTAAATAAAACCAAACTATATTCAGAACAATTGTCTCCAGGCAGAGAGAAGAAGTCTTTTAGCAACAAATCAATTAAGTGCAAAAGCGGAACTTTTCACTGTATATCATATTAACATTACAAAGGATAGAAATTGTCCCATATATATACTATACAGTCAAAAAAATACATCTGGCCCCCGTTTCACAACGGCCTCCTAACTATTTAGGAGCTCCTAAACCAGTCCTAAGTGTTGTCACCTCGTAA
>JAUTBT010034299.1:0-18295 GCA_032361225.1 Lepetodrilus schrolli | reverse complement strand
TTACGTTCTCCTTGGGGATTAGCTCTCAATGGCTCAGACCTCTATATCGCCATGGCAGGTATTCATCAAATTTGGCGACTGGATCTAAAAAAACAGGTGATTGGCCCCTATGCAGGTAGCGGTCGTGAAGGTATTGATGATGGCACTCTTAAACGCTCAAGTTTTAGCCAACCCAGTGGTCTCTCTCTTATAGGTAACGCGCTGTATGTAGCCGATGCCGAAGATTCAGCCTTACGGCGTATCGATATTCGCAGAGGGCGAGTAGAAACTATTGCCGGTACAGGCCTGTTTGATTTTGGTGACCGCGATGGCCCTTTACGCAAAGCAGAGCTGCAACATGTTCTTGGTGTAGCGGCCCTGGATAAAAACAACATTTACATTGCTGACACTTATAACCATAAACTTAAACGTGCCGATTTAAGAAAAGGAAAGATGATTACGAGCGTAGGCACTGGAAAACCTGGCAAGAGCGATGGAGCCGCACTCGCCGCAGAATTAAATGAACCCGGAGGCATTGCCGTACTGGGCAAGAGTATTCTTATCGCCGACACTAACAATAATCGTATTATGCAGTACCATTTAAAAACTCAAACGCTGAGTGAATGGAAGCTTCGAGAATGAGTATTAATCGTTGCATAAATATTGGACTAATCGTACTAAGGAGCGTGCATGGAATAACTTCGACACTCTAACTTGTCTTATTGTCCCAGATTGAATGATCTCAAATCGTTGCGTAGAGTGACTATGCGCCTCTTGAGATCATTCGATCTGAAACAATAATCCTGTGTTTTAGTTGTCGAAGTTATTCCATGCACGCTCCTAAGGCAACACGCAATAAATAACCTTACCCGTCTCTCTCGTTGCAGACTATTCTCTTTGGCTTCTTTGTGCGTAAAAGGTATCCTTCCTGCAGACACTGTACTATTTTCAATAGCGAATGTTTGAGGCTTTATTACCATGACTGTTCAAAACGTCTGTATCTTTGGGGGCACCGGCTTTGTTGGCAAATCATTGATTACCAAACTGATTGCCAAAGGCTACCACGTAAAAATCCTGACTCGACACAAACACCGGCATCAAGATCTATGGGTCATGCCCAAGCTCACGCTGGCTGAGTGTTCGCTAAGTGATCCTGAGCAGGTTGAAAGAGAATTGCAGGGCTGTGATGCAGCCATAAATCTGGTTGGAATCCTCAATGAGTTTTCGGCTGATGGTTTCCTTAAAGCACACGTAGCATTAACGGATACCATTATTGCGGCCTGCCAAGCCAGTGGTGTTAATCGCTTACTGCATATGAGCGCGCTGCATGCGGATGAGAACGGGCCCAGCCGTTATTTGCAGACCAAGGGCCAGGCAGAAAACAAGGTTCACGCAGCCCACGGGGAGAACCTTGCTGTCACCAGCTTCAGGCCTTCCGTCATATTTGGGCCGGGTGATCGTTTTCTTAATCGCTTTGCCGGTTTACTGCGGCAGATTCCTGCTGTCTTTCCTCTTGCCTGCGCGGATACGCGATTCGCCCCGGTATTTGTCGGTGATGTTGCCGCTGCCTTTGTTAACGCTCTGGAAGATCCAACGAGCTTTAATAAACGTATTAATCTATGCGGTCCCAAGACATACAGCTTGCGTGAATTGGTGGAGTACACGGCGGATACGATCGGTGTAAAACGTAGCATTATCGGCCTGCCTGACTGGGCAGCTAAATTTCAAGCGTCTATCATGAGCGTAATGCCCGGCAAACCCTTTACCCGCGACAACTACCTGTCACTGCAAATAGATAGCGTTTGTGATTCTTCGGAGCAACACTGCCCCACGGCTCTGGAATCGATTGGAATGTCTTATCTTGGTGATGCTAGCCCAGGCATGAAGATGAATACAATTCGCAAGCAGTTTTATCATTCTTGAGGAGGCTATTAGGCGCCTGAAAACCTGCTGCCTTCAGCCTATACGCATTAGCCGTTACAAGGTGAGTAATAGATCAAGCTCATTGATTGACTTTTAAGTCAATTTATAAATATATTCCACTGATATATGATATATTAGTCAATATATGAGCCATACTAACCTGATTCTCGAAATTATTACTGCGGCCAAACGCTTGAATATTAGCCAAAATGAATTGGCAAACAGAGCAGGTATTCGCCCCGAGACCCTCTCGCGCGCTAAGTCCAATCCCAATATTCGGCTCGGCACCCTGCAAGAACTTGCTCACGTTGTCGGGCTACGATTGCAACTCGTTCCCGACCACCCCGTTGCAGATCAAGTTAGGGAGGGCACGCTGTTCCCGTCATGAGCACTGACCGGGAAGCCGTCGTCTGGACGCGTCTGGGAGGCATCCCACAACGCATGGGCCACTTGTATATCACCGAGCAGACATCGCGCTTTACTTATGACGCAGACTATTTGAATAAAGACCTACCAGGGCTCGGTCTGGTTTATGCGCCAGAATATTATGGCCACAACACTATCGTGCGTGAGCGTTCAGAGCGATTTAATTTACTCCCGCCTTTACAAGCACTAATCCCGCCTGCTCAAGAAGATAATTTTCAACGTAACCTCGCGCTAAAATATCTGCAAACCAAAGGCAAAAATAACCTGCGGGGTTTCATCGCTGATTGGGAAATCCTCAAAATTTCAGGTCACGGCGGCATTGGACATCTGGATCTTTTTGAAACAGACGCAAAGGCAGATCATTGGTACGCCAATCCACCGAAGCATCAACTCAATACCATTTCGGATGAGTTAGGTTTCTCGCTCAAGGAATTTATTGGCTGGTTTGAAGATGATGTAGAACTGCTAATTCAAACCATTGGCCCAACACCCAGTGTCGGTGGCGCCATCCCCAAGCTGCTTTTATCGATACCCTCTTCCGGCTGGGATGGGCGAATCGGCTTGCCAACGCGTCAAACAACCCCAGGCATTACCGATATTGTTTTAAAGTTTGAGCAAACCAGTCGCTACCCAGGATTAATTGAACTCGAATCACTAGCGCTGGATATACACCGCGAAGCAGGCTTTAACGTTCCGCGTTATTGGCCATGCTTTTTTAAAGACATGCCCGCGCTGGCGATTGAACGATTTGACCGCGACGCTCACAACAATCCAATCTGCACGGAGTCACTTTTTTCAATATTTGCATCAGGGATTAGTCGCTTACAGAGCCACTACGACTATCGATATGACTACATCAACCAAGCGATTGACTCATCAGCCGTGACCATTGCCAGCCACAGCACCGTGGCCAAGGAACATATTTTCAAGCGCGTTATCATGGCATTCTTAACGGGCAATGGTGACTTGCACCTGGAAAACCTTTCGATTATTAATCACAACGAAAACCGTCAATTCACCCCCGTCTACGACCCTGCTCCCATGCGCGCCTACCCTCAACACGACATGCTCAGCGTTATGCCCTTTGGCGATTATGGTGAGTACTTGGATAAACGTGAAAACCCCGTGGGATTAATTGAAGCCGTGGATCGTTTTCGGAGAAGTTCAGGATTGTCGGAACGCCGCGGTGTGGAAATTATAAATGAGAGTATGAAGGCGACCGAAAACTATGCTTCCCGCGTAAGCCATCTCGCAACCGTCCCAGAGCAGAACAAAGAACGCCTCATTAAAAGAACCAATGAAATCCGAAACGCGCTAAACTAGCCCGACAGCTTTTTCTTCAAAATTTCATTCACTTGCCCCGGATTGGCTTTCCCTTTCGAGGCTTTCATAACTTGTCCGACAAAAAATCCCATCAGCTTTTCTTTACCCGCTCGATATTGTTCGAGCTGCTTAGGATTATTGGCAATAATCTCATCAATAATGGGTTCAATTGCTGAGCTATCGGTTATCTGTTTCAGGCCTTTTTTCTCAATAATTTCATCGGCAGTGCCTTCTTTATTCCACATCGCCTCAAACACTTCTTTGGCGATCTTTCCTGAAATCGTATTATCCTGAATGCGTAGCACCAGACCACCCAAGGCTTCTGCGGGTATTGGGCTGGTGGTGATATCCACGGCATTTCTATTCAGCGCGGCAGAAAGATCTCCCAACACCCAATTGGCCACCTGTTTCGCTCCGCCCTCCACTTCTTTGGCTGCGGTTTCAAAATAATCTGCCAATGCGCGGCTGGCAGTCAGCACGCCCGCATCGTCGGCACTAAAACCATATTCATCTACAAAACGGTGCTTTCTCACATCCGGAAGCTCAGGCAATTCTGCGCGAACGCGTTCAATAAATGCTGCATCAATTTCCACCGGCAATAAATCTGGATCAGGAAAATAACGATAGTCATTGGCCTCTTCCTTGGAACGCATGGAGCGTGTTTCGTCTTTATCAGGATCGTAGAGGCGGGTTTCCTGTGCTACGCTTCCACCGGACTCGAGAAGATCAATCTGGCGTTCCACTTCGTAAGTAATGGCGCGTTCAATAAAACGAAAAGAATTCAGGTTCTTCACCTCGGCGCGGGTACCGTATTCTTCCTGACCCTGCGGACGCACCGAGACATTCACATCACAACGAAACGAGCCTTCTTGCATGTTACCGTCTGATATTCCGAGGTAACGCACCAGTGCATGCATTTTTTTCATATAGGCAACCGCTTCTTTGGCCGAACGCATATCCGGTTCTGAAACAATTTCCAACAATGGTGTGCCTGCGCGATTGAGGTCAATGCCGCTCATTCCAGTAAAATCTTCGTGCAATGATTTTCCCGCATCTTCTTCGAGGTGCGCTCGGGTGACACCGATGCTGTGCTTTTCGCCATCCTCCAGTTCAATTTCTAGCGTTCCAGCGCCCACGATGGGGAGCTCGTACTGGCTGATTTGGTAACCTTTGGGCAGATCGGGGTAGAAATAATTCTTGCGCGCAAAAACCGAGCGCGGGCCAATTTCAGCGTCAATCGCAAGGCCAAACTTTACCGCCATGTACACAACCTCTTTATTGAGCGTTGGCAAGACACCCGGCATGCCCAAATCAATCGCGCAGGCTTGCGTATTCGCGGCGGCACCATAAGCGGTAGAGGCGGCCGAAAAAATCTTGCTCTGAGTCGCAAGCTGAGTATGAATTTCCAATCCGATCACTGTTTCCCAAGCCATTACGCGAACTCCTCCGGCATCTGCCGGTGCCAAGCTGTTTCCTGCTGGAATCGATGGGCAATATTCAGTAACTTCGCCTCCGCCCAATAATTCCCCACCAATTGTAAGCCGACCGGCAATCCGTTTACCTGTCCAGCCGGCACCGACATGCCCGGTAGCCCCGCTAAATTCACTGCAATTGTGTAAATATCAGAAAGGTACATACTCACCGGGTCGTCCGATTTTTCGCCTAATTTAAACGCGACACCGGGCGAGGTGGGGCCCATAATCACATCAACCTTTTTAAACGCTGCAACGAAATCATTACTGATCAGACGACGAATTTGCTGCGCTTTAAGATAGTACGCATCGTAATATCCAGCCGAAAGCGCATAGGTACCGATTAATATCCGCCGCTTAACTTCAGGACCAAAACCTTCACCACGCGAACGCAGATAAAGATCTTCCAAGTCTTTGGGATCATTGCAGCGATAACCATAGCGAACGCCGTCGAAACGGGAAAGATTGGATGAACATTCGGCGGGGGCTACGACGTAATACACCGGAACTGCAAGATGACTATTCGGTAGGGAAATCTCAACCAGTTCCGCGCCCAGGCTCTCATAAACCTTAAGTGCATCTCTTACTGCCTGCTCCACCTGGCTATCCAGCCCCGCGGAAAAATACTCTTTTGGCAGGCCAATTTTCAGGCCTTCAATACTTTCGTTGAGACCCGTACGATAATCCGGTACTGGCTCGTCCATGCAAGTCGAATCTTTTGTGTCGTACCCTGCCATCGCGCCCAGCAGCATCGCGCAATCCTCAGCACTTTGTGCTAACGGTCCCGCTTGGTCCAGACTGGAAGCAAAGGCAATCATGCCCCAGCGTGATATTCGCCCATAGGTTGGCTTCAAGCCGGTAATGCCGCAAAGTGAAGCGGGTTGGCGAATCGAACCGCCGGTATCGGTGCCGGTGGCTGCGGGAGCCAACCGCGCGGCCACAACCGCAGAGGAACCACCGGACGATCCACCAGGAACACGTTCGGTATCCCATGGATTTAGCACCGGGCCATAAAAACTGGTTTCATTTGAAGAGCCCATGGCAAATTCATCCATATTTGTTTTGCCAAGCATGACCGTCCCTGCGGCATTGAGCTTTTCGATAACAGTGGCATCAAAAGGCGCTATAAAATTATCCAGCATTTTTGAGCCGCAAGAAGTTTTTACGCCGTCGGTATTAAAGATATCTTTTTGCGCGATCGGCAAGCCGGTGAGTGGCCCAGCCTTTCCTTGCTGACGGTATTCATCCGCACGTTGCGCAGACGACAATGCTTGCGCTTCGGTTAGGGTAATAAAGCCATTAAGACGTTCATCGTACTGCTGGATACGCTGCAGAAAATGAGTCGTCAATTCGACGCTGGAAAACGCACCCGATTCCAGGCCTTTAGCTAATTCTGCAAGGGTTTTTTTATGCATTTTCAGACAGCCTCCCGGCCATGGTCAGAAAGACTCTAGTCAAGAACTTTAGGAACAAGATACAAGCCCGCCTCGGTGAGTGGTGCAATCTTTTGGAATTTATTTCGCTGGTCTGCTTCTGTTACCACATCGTCGCGAAGACGCTGCGCAACATCCTGAGGATGGGCCATCGGCTCGACGCCAGTTGTATCGATGGCCTCCATCTGCTCGACCAACGCAAGGATCCCCGAAAGATCTTGCGCGTATTGGGGAACATCTTTTGCGTCGATTTGTAGCCGGGCTAGATGGGCAATTTTTTCTACTTCATCATTAGACAGGGACATGGCTGTTTCCGTGATAAGCACTGGGAATGCAGAAAGATACCATATTCGCTGCAGGCATACTTTATGCGGCCACGGATGCGGAAATGATAGCGAGCTAGTTTTTAATTTAAGAGCGAGGGCTGAAACGGGCACATAGCGGGCCACCCAACTACTTCAGCAACGCGGCTATCGATAGACTGAGGTAAAATGAGGCACTTTTCCTGACGAGGAGGCAGGGTATTTAAAGCCTGTTGGAGGCTTTTTTAAGGAAGCACTGAACAAGTCTTGTTTATTTTAAGCGGACTAAGTGCCTGTACTTCCCCGAAGATCGCCGCACGAAGTTATCTCATGCGTTCCCTAGATCCAAACCGGAAATCACCAGGGCATGAAGTTATTCATCATCGACATGGGTTTAGAAATGCTGTGATTCATCATCGCCATATCGCGACGTACCATATCAAAATTAACCGACATCACACCGACAGACTGGTTTATTTTTTCTAGCTGAACATTTATGGGCATCATTGCATCCAGGTTATTCATTTTGCCCGACATGGTTTTCAATTCTGAAGACATATCTTCGACGCGAGCGGTCATATTACCAATATTGGCCGTTAAGGATTGCATGCTTTCATCGAAGGAGGACATATGCAGCCCCATGGTTGGATCAAGGCTGCCTGCAATCATTTTCATGTCATTGGTTAGATTATAGATCAGAAAAAAACCATACCCGGCTAACAGAATAAATCCAAACATGCCGGGATAGACGATCATCTCCCAACGTTTGGCACTGCGCTCAAAGGTATTAAGAAAGCGTTCAAAATGGTCATCTGAAACACGATCCTTCGGATTTTCTTCGGTTTCTTCTGATAGATCGTCTAAAAGATCCTCAACGGCCTCGAGATCATTGAGTTCTTCGCTATCCGCTTGGGTCTTTTTCGCCATTAATCACCTTAGTTTTTGCCCGCGCCTAAACCTCAAACGAGCGTTTAAATTTGCTTCCAACTTTAGCGGTTTATCCGACAAAAATCTATGATAATAATCACGCGGGCCTGTAGTTAAGAACTAAATTCAATCACTTACGAACTGATTCACCACCCAAATCGCAACGCGGTGTTAAAACTTACATCGGGGGAAGCGCCAACAAAAATGTCTTCCCCAATGGCAATATCCACAGCAAGTTGCTCAGTCAACGCCACTGTGCCCCCCATATTGAGGATGAGCGCTTCGTTCAAAAACCGAAAGTCCGTCTCTTTATACAAACCGGAATGCATATCCGTCTGCAACCGGAACACAAGCCGGGATGAGTAGAACCACTCTAGCCCGGCACCACCAAAAAATGCGTTCTGCTTTTGTAGCGTCGGCAGAATATCGCCCTTGCCTAGCAGCGCAAAACCAAGATACCCACTCACCGTCCAATTCATCGCAAGGCGCTGCTCAAAGGTGAGCCAATTCGCGTAACCAACCCCACCACTCCCGGTCAGATCAGACGCATTACCGGTTGGCAACTTCAACTTTGCATGTAACGCTTGTTGGCTCCCTTCTTGACCAGACCATTGATAAATCAGCAATAGTCCCAGATCACCCATTCCAGATCCAGGCTCACTCAGATTGAGCAATTCTTCACCTCTATGCCGGACAATGAACGCCATACGATCTTTTGGAACTCCAGGCCGTGAACCATCAGGAAGGCCCAGCTCGTCATGATAATTTTGAATAAAACCATCCAGTTGGCCACCTCGATGCTGAATAAACGGCAGGTGGATGCCTACCGCCCATTGATCACCCCATCCACGCAAAAACTGTAGATCCAATAGCGCTGTTTCACCGTCCACCAGTAAATAGTCTGGCGCATCGGCAGATCCTCCTTCGATATTGAGTGTATTGCTGAGACCGTACGCCATTAGACCCTGCCATTGACCGTCAACCGATCGTTCACTTGCCGATGGCAGTGGCAAGCCATAAGCAAGCACCAACGGATTTTGATCGTGAACCTGAAAGAGTTCGGCATACAGCCAGGGGGAAAAGAACAGCGATGCAAACAACATCAGCCAGCTTGCAATTGATGTGCGGCCAGGGGTCTGTCCGAGCATAGAAGGTGTAGCGAGGAAAGCCATTATTGTTTAGGCGAACATCCATGTTTAATCATCATCTTCAGGAATAAAAGTTAAATCAGTTTGATAATGATCGTAGTCATTGTGTTTCTCTTCAAGGCTCGCAAACAGGTGCATAGCCGAGCTATGTAACTGTTTACGTAACACAGAAGAGCGACACAAGAGAAAGTCAATTGGTAAGGGACGAGACAATAACAGACCCACCATGCTTAATCTTATCTTTTTACTCCCGATCAAGCGATCTCAAATCGTTGTAGAGACAGAAATAACACCTGCATTTTCTGCATACAGTCCACCCCTGAACAGAAATAATGATGCGTCTATTGAGATCATTCGATCAGAAGCAAAAATCCTGCGTAATTGATGGTGGGCTTATTATTGCGCTGTCCCTTGGTAGATCACAAAGTTTGACATAGGTCTCATTAACGTATAAAAAGTCACTCACACTTAAAAAAACTAATTAAATCAGAATATTAGCAGTTCCTTATCTAACTTTAAAAGCCCAAGAGGAGACCTGAATGCAAAAAAAAACCCGTATTACAATCGCTGCAGCAGCACTGACCACTTGCTCCGTGCCCGTAGCCTATGCCACTAACGGTATGCTAATGGAAGGGTATGGCCCCGAATCCACCGCGATGGGCGGCACCTCCATGGCATACGACAATGGCGCGGCAGCAATGGTAGGCAACCCCGCAGTACTCAGCCGCATGAAGGAAGGTGAGTCGCGTTTCGATCTTAGCCTTGGCGTTCTGCAGCCCGATGTCACGGCCACTGTTCCCACTCCCGAAGGAAAGGTAACCACGACTTCCGGCGGCGATTCCTACCTCATGCCTGCAATGGGCTGGGTAACACATGACGGACAACTCACCTACGGCTTTGGTATTTTTTCCCAGGGCGGTATGGGAACCGAATATGATGCCAACTCCCCGATGGCGGGCGCGCGATCCGAGGTCGGCGTGGGGGCTTTCCTTATGCCATTCTCTGTCAATATTAGCGATAAGTTCTCTATTGGTGCGACCGGGCAATATGTCTGGGGAGGCATGGATCTGATTATGGGCATGCCGCTACTTGGCCCTGATGGTGCTCCAGCGGCTGGAACGTTCTTCGATTTCATGCCTGGACAACAAAACGCCATGGGCAATGCGAGCGGAACACTGGTCGACGGATTAGGACAGCAACTCGGTCCAGCCCTACAAAATCCCAATAAACCACTGGTTGGCAAGTCAGCCGTCTTCAACTTTTCCAACGATAATGATTTTTCTGGCGAAGCCAGCGGTGCAGGCATCAGTGGACGTCTTGGTTTCGCCTTCAAAGCATCCCCCAGCTTTTCTTTCGGTGGTGCTTATCAGGCAAAAACGTCAATGGGCGATTTAAGAGGCACGGGTACGATGTCGATTCTTGATGAGACCGGAGCCGTCTTCAATAACATGAACATGCCCGGTGCCTATACCGTCAAGGATTTTCAATTCCCCTCGACCTTGTCACTTGGGATGGCCTTCACCATGGATAAATGGCTATTCGCAGCAGATGTCACACAAATAGACTGGTCAAGTGTGATGAAAAATTTCAACCTGAACTTCACGGTTGACCAGAGTGTTCCCGGCTTTGGCGGAGCAGGAACTGACATCAGTATGAAGCAAGAATGGGATGACCAAACCGTGCTTAAACTCGGAGCAGCTTTTGCGGTGAGCAACCGGCTTATGCTACGAGGTGGTCTCAACCTGGCCAATAACCCGGTGCCGGATGAATATCTCAACCCGCTCTTCCCGGCTATCGTTGAAAACCACTACACATTAGGCGCCTCCTGGAATTTCAACAAGGCCCATGGGATTAGTGGTTCACTGGCCATTGCGCCTGAAGTCAAGCAAACAAACAGCCAGACCCAGGTGGAATCGACGCACTCACAAAATAACTTCCAGATTATGTATAGCTATCGCTTCTAACGAACTATCAACAAAGCAAGAAGCCGCCTGTGTTCTCCATAGGCGGCTACCCAGCACCTAAAGAATTGCCCAGGGTGAAAGCGGGAGCCCCGGAAAAAAATACACGGACAAAACCACTACGATCAGTAACCGCTCAGATCAGCGCTGAGATCGAATAAATACACTCCAGACAGGAAAATGATGAAAAAAAATATTTTAGTTACCTCACTATTAGCCACGCTTCCACTTTCTGTATCCGCAGATTTTATGGACGCAGAATGGGCAGCAAAAGCCTGTGAAGGCTGGAACGCCAACGAAGAGCTAACCACAAAATTGGGTGGCAAATGGGTTAACAACGATGCCGACCGCGGCTACAAACTGGTGCAAATGTACCGCTCCAAATGTGGCGAAGACACAAAAGTTCAGCTTACCTTGGAGTCTAAAGACGGCAAAGCAATCTGCAGCTACGGAGGCGCTCCCGATGGCAAAGCACTTGATCCCAAGGTAGATTACGTTATGCACGCCAAGGATAAGCACTGGACCTGCATTGGCGCTGGTAAATTTGGTTGCGGTGCCATGGGAGCAATGTCGACCGGAAAGCTCAAGTTTGCCGGTCCGAAAATGGAAGCAATGGGTGTAATGGGCCCCTTTGGCGCTTTCCTGCTCCTAACAGGAGAAATTGAAGGCGAAAAGGTCGAATGCACCAATAGCAGTGAAAGTGAAGGCACCAATAGCAGCACTCTTGAAAACGATTACTGAATCAGGATAACGCCCTCGGAACGTACATGGGATAAGGGACGACACAATAATAAACCCACCATTTTGACTTGTCTTTTTACGACAGCCTTGAAAAAACATAGACATACGATCGTAAGACGGGACTCCATTCTCAAGGGCAATGTAAGTACTCAGCCATAAATATTTTAACAATTTACTTGCACCCAGAGAGCGTTACGTCTTTTTTATTATCTTCGGTGTTGCATGGTCGAGTACTTATTGACGTAACCAGGTCAAATTTTTCTTGCCAAAATCCTTTATCACTTCTCACCCTGGCAACGGCAGATAGGGTGAGAACGATGATATCGATTATAGCTATGCTGCTTAAGGAACGTACACGAAATAACGTCCCTATTCTGACGTGCCTTTTTGCTCCAGCTCAAACGATCTCAATCGTTGCGTAGAACAACTATGCGCCTCTTGAGATCGATTGACCCGAAGCAAAAATCCTATGGCATAATTACGGAACTTATTTCGTGCACGTTCCTTAGCAACGTCATTCTGTACCCCGTTGCTCACTCGAAGACTCTTTACCAAAATTCGTTTTAAAACATCTAACGATCTAAAAGTATCTCTCCATAAAAAGACTCTACAAAAAACCACATAAATTAATACATCTATTAATATCAAGAAGATAGAGAATATTAACTCCATAGCGCCAAAATCTGGCACGTCTCCTGCAGCACCTAAGACATGAACACAAGGTTCATACCTTACTTAACTTAACTAATTCGGAGATACACCATGAGCAAATTAATCATTAAAGATTTAAACGAAGCCCAGTCAATGGATCACGCTGCTATGTCCACTGTTCGCGGCGGCTTGACCCTCGGCGCAATGACGTTCTCAGCGGATCAAAGCCAAACCATCAGCGGAGCGGGTAGTTCTAATGTGGGTAACACTACAGCCGTTAATGCTGCGACTTTCGCTCCTTCAACCAGCCTGACTGAAGTAAGCCCTATTACTTACACGGAAATGGATATGGCTAACTTGGCTAATGTTGCTAACACGGGTGTTTCTTTCGCCTAAGCTCAACAAGAGTTACATCACCCGCGAAAGAAACCATTGGCAGAACGAACAGTTCTAACGTTGGTGATGTAATTACAGTTGCATTAACTGTATGGATATCAATGTGCCAACCTGACTAACGCCTGGAGAGTGGCGTTCCGTTATAAAGATAAAGAATTGGAGTAATAAATGTGTAATCTGAAAATTGAAGATCTTGTAATGAGCAAAGCGATGAATTCTCAAGAAATGTTATCGGTACGTGGCGGTCAATCGGCAACTCCACCTGACGCACCTCAGGGCACAGGAATGCCTGGAGACACTGCGATGCCAGACCCCATGTCAATGGTGACGATGCCTGAAGGTGGTCCAGCAGATTTTTCTACCGAAGGTATTTCTTCGTGGGTACAGCAAAAAATTAGCGCTGTTGAGCAAAGCTATTTTGCTCAACCTCAGCCGCCCACCCAGTAAAGAACGTGCATGAAATAACTTCGACACTTGTGTCCAGTTCCCATCCATAAACGGTGTTGTCGCGAGAGCGATTCAAGTGCGTAAGATTTTGGCTACAAGATAGAGACATTTAGTTGTTCTAAATAATGCTATCTTGTAGCCGAAAGATTGCATGCTTGGATCGTTCGCAGTAAACGTTTGTCCATGGACGGGAACTACCTACCCAACCAACCCCTGAAATATGCCAACTCTGTGTTCAAAAATGGTTATTTGCATGTGTAAACTCACGTTTTCTGCCTTGATTTGGCATATTTTAATGGTGATTTCAGCAGTTCCATAAATTCTGACCACTCGCTGAGTAGCAAGCGACACTCTAACCTGCCTAAGCAGGGGTGCGAGGAGAATAGGCGCCTCGCACTGGATTTATCGATCAGGGTTCAAATCCAATGGCCCAAGCTTGTCTCGCTAAAATTTTTTCGATGCCTCAATGTTAACCTCTCATACCAATCACTTTGATTTCCGTTCAATTTTGCACGACAAGTTGAATCGCGTTGAATAGCAGGTGACTATCTAATTGGTATTTCGACACGGCCTCCTCAGCCGGCTTTTGCGCTTGAGAGACCTCAGTTAAAATGCGTAGGCTTTGCTGGAAGGTAAGGTGCTAAAGGCAACATCAGCGCACTATCCAAGCCTTTGCAGCACGCCATTCGGTAAAAAATGTGTGCTGCCCTTAAACGCGAAAGGTATGTAGAGAGATGATAGGATGTACTCAGAATAAGATTTACACGATGAGTATATACTCATCACGTTTAGGTATTAAGAGTGCGTTCTATTCGTTCCGTGGCAAAACGCAATGACGCGTAATAGCGGGGACTATTGCAAGGAATTGCAACGCCGCCAGGGAGCGAATAGAGCGTGCTATTAGACCTAAAACCTAAACGTGATGAGTATAGATCAACCAAAACAATTTTAGAGGATATTTTTAAAATGGGACATTCACATAAAGGACTGATCATTCTGCTGCTGGCCGTATTGGGGGCTTCAACTCTATCGGGCTGTGCAACAACTCGTTCAGTCGACCCTGGCGATGAAACACACTATGACGCAAATTATGACTTTTCAGACAAGAAAAAAATCGTCGATGATCTAACCAATAGCCTACTTTCAGGCACCCAATTGCCTCCCGCGACGAAGAAACCCATCATGATCGTCTACCCACTCACCAACGAAACCTCTGAACACATCAACACCAGTGGAATTACTGACGATATTCGTATGACATTACTTAGATCGGGAAAATATCGTTTCATCAATGAAGCCCAGCGCAACAACATCCTCAAAGAAAAAGCCTACCAGGACGCGGGGCATGTCGATCCATCCATGCAAATATCCCAAGGTAAACAACTGGGCGCAGACTATATACTTTCTGGCGCACTACGTTCAATAGAAAAGACCCAGCAAAAGCAGATCCGCTTAACCAAGAAAAAACTGGTCTACTACAGCCTGAACCTGGAGCTGACCGATTTAACAACCGGTGAAATCGCCTGGGCAGACAAGGTAGAACTCGCACGCGAGGCCTCTCGACCCATCATCGGTTGGTAATCGGATTACATTTCGCTGTTCACTACACATTATGTACACACTAAGCGATAGGTGTTATCCAGCACTTATCGTTCAACATGTAAATGCTGCGAACCCATCATGCTGTCGTTAATCCGTACCGCACGCGTATTCCTGCTCGCAAGTTTATTTCTTAGCGGCTGCGCTATCAAACCTCTTGATAAAGCTCACAGCCAATTTGAGCAAGGCCAACCTGAAGCGGCAATTGAAACACTCGAAAATGCCAACAACCCATCGAAGCGAAGTTTATTACTCTTTTTCATGAACAAAGGCCTGATTTTTCATCACCTTGGTGAATACAAAAAAAGCATAAAGGAGTTCCTCAACGCATCAGAACTTATCGAATCCCAGGATTACATTAGCCTATCCGAGCAAACCACAACCTTGCTGAGCAATGACTGGCTAGCAACGTATAAAGGGGAATACAGCGAGCGTTTGTGGGTACATACCTATCAAATGATGAACTATCTCATTCTCGGTCAGTACCAAAGCGCGGCAGTAGAAGCTCGCCAATCGCTTAAGGTCCTTGATAAGTATCCGCAGCCCTTAAAACAAGACTGGTTTACACAAGCTTTAATTGGTTTAAGTTTTGAAAGTGTTGGTAAAGCCAATGACGCTTACATCGTCTATAAAAAACTCGCCCAGAAACTGCCTAAAGATACCGCTATTGCTAAGCAGCTTTATTGGCTTGCTCGACAACTTGGCTTTTCAAAGGATGCAAAAAAATACAACGCTTTAATACCGAAAAAACTAAAGGGCCTAGACCCTTCCAAACAGGGGGAATTAATACTCTTCATTGCTAATAATTCCCTCCCAGAAAAAATCTCTGGTGAAATATACGTGCCCCCTGACATTCGCATATCCTTTCCTCGCTATCGGGATTCTTTTTCACCATCGCCCGTACTGCACGTAGAAAATACAGAACAAGAAATACCGTTTACTGCCATTTCAAGCAACCTTGGAGAACTTGCCAGGGCATCACTGGACGCGAGAGGGAAAAAAATATTCGCCAAACATGCAGCTAGAGTCGGAGTTAAACAAGCCCTGGTTCATAACCTTAGAAGTGAAGATGAGGCAGCGGCTGAGCTATTAAACTTGTTGTTTTTTCTACTTGAAAATGCTGACACTCGAGGGTGGGCCACCTTGCCGGGAAATCTTACCCTGCTCCGTATTCCGTTAGACCCAGGCACTCACGATATCGTCATTTCAAGCGGGGATAGACCTCAAGTGCTAATGGAAATCTACAGATTCGAAGGCCTGACTATTTCGCCTGGAGAACGTATCTACCGGAAAATACGAAGATAGGCGGATGAAATGCAACCTGCCCGAGCTGCTCCCCGTGGGGTACTTGAGAAATCTATACTCATCACGTTTAGGTTTTAGGCGTTAAGAGTGCGTTCTATTCGTTCCGTGGCAAGACGCGGTGAAACACACTGTTGCCGGACGCTATCACTTAGCGTTATTCGCGAGGGACATAATCTGACTTATCTCTAAATCATCAGGCATACCTTTTGCCAAGATTTCAATACTTTGCTCCAAGGGTGGAAATGCACTTGCTGACGTAAGCCATTCCGGATAACTTTTTTCAGCCCCCTTGCTCATAAAGGTCATTAAAAAAAATACCAGCATGACAAATAGCCAACCTTTAACCAATCCATAACCCATTCCGAAAATATTATTTGTCAGGCCTACATCAGATGCTTTACGAAAAAACGTTTTAGCAACGGCTTTTTTAATCGGGGATAAAATAACCATAGAGATGGTAAAAGTGCCCAAAATCGCAATAATCATCACAGGTAACGCCCCCCCAGCCTCAAAGACCTTTGTAAAATAGGGTAGCAAAAACGCTGCAACCTCATTAACGAGTAACAACGTGACCAGTGCAGAGACTGCCCAAGCCTTGCCATTGGTCATTTCGGTAATAAACCCCCGCGACATTGAAATGCCAGCACTAAGAAGTAGTGCCGAAAAAACAAAAATATCCAGTAAATTGAAATCGTCTAAATTGAAGGCAAGTAGCGTTTCCTCCATACATCACTCCTTGGGCGAATACAGGCAGAAAAATCCATCCTTAGCCTTGAAAACCTTTTGGCTCCCTAGCATCGCTCCTTGGTGCAAGTACCGCTAGAATATTAGCTTCAATAAAAAAAGTCCACAAATAGATGAGAATTTTTTCTTCTCTATATCCCTAAAAATCAGAGCAATGTACGTGACCTCTTACAATTAACATTAGGTATAATGGCTAAAAATGTAGACTAAGTTACTTCATTAAACGCAAGTACATGAAATTTATTCAAAAAAACAGGTAAAAAAGACGGAACCTTCCGTTCGAGGACGCAGACTTATGACTTGAAAACCCATCTTATGATTTTATGCTACGAGATAAAGATTGACTGGCAATACTTCAATAAATTTTACTCTATACTCATCACGTTTTACTTGTCCTACTAAATTAAATCTGCAACGCTTTACGTTTCTAAAAGAGAATGGGTAACGCTATTCGGACTTCGTTCCAGACCATACGCGGACATAATCAACAAGCATAGTGGCTGACGTAAAGTCATTTCCTACCATTTTATTTCCATCCCACCCCCCCATTTGGTGAGAGAGCAGAAGGTAGGAAGAAATGGATCCAACACGTGAGTTACTATACTCTGGGGTCATTTCTCCATCGATATAAAACTCAACGCTGCCTTCTTTCCAGTACATGCCATAGGTATGGTAGCCATCTTTTGTCGGGGCAAATGTCTTTTCAAACTTTATTGCGTCATAGATCTCTTTTTCGTCTTTTTTGACCTTCCAATGTAATGCGTGTTGTGTTACTCGATCACCCCACACGCCAAGTGACTCCATAATATCAAACTCCATTCCACCTGAGGCAATTGATGAGGTTCGACCCCAAGAGTCTTTTATTGCCAGGGTGGGTTCACTGCCATAATTATTGTCTTTTTGAGCTCCGTCAATCACATACGCATCTGCACTAGCATAAACATCATGTCCATCGATCGTTAACTGTGGACGTTCCCAAAAATTGGGAGCTTCACGACTTCCAAATGTAACCTCATTTCTTTTATAAAAATTATCTGCAATGACAAAACCTATGTAATCACTTGATGTTATTTTTGAATTAACATATTTGGTCACGTCAAGCAGAATCGGTGTGCCTTGTTCATATTCTCTTATCTTATTATTTATTGAAGCCTGCATAAGCCAAGCAGGATCATATTTGGGCTTATTGTTCCAGGTAATAGTATTCTCATCCCAATCATTGCCCAATAATTTATAAATGGTGACATTACTACTCTCTTGTGTATTATGGATTGCGATAGGCGTGAGTTTAAGAATAGCCTTAGAAACAGGTTGATTTGTCTTATTTATATCAAAACGTACAAAACTTTCTTTCCTGTCTTCGGCTATTCCATGGCGACCCCGGTCAGGCATCATCCAAAATGCTGGCCATACTCCCTGAATAGTGTCGTGCTTAATCCTAGCCTCGAAATACCCATACTGTTGTTTGAATTTCCTAAAAGTTGATATTTCTCCTCCTGAGTACTCGTATTCCTGCCC
>JAUTBT010034288.1:0-18297 GCA_032361225.1 Lepetodrilus schrolli | reverse complement strand
CTCTACAAATATATTAATAATTCTGTTTAGGACTTTGTGAAGAGAATATCTGATACTTGTGATTATGTTGAATTTAATTGTACAATATAAGCATTATACTACTAGGGCTAAATGTGTCCTAGATATGTTATGTATAGGAATAGTACAAATACTATTTTCAGGAATTGAATGTTATGAATTTGTTATCCGACTTATACTTACAGCACATATTTAATTAGCTCGAGATTCCTCTACTCTTCCCTGGTAACCATAAGCTGACCATACCCATATATAAAGTAGCTTATAGTCAGCAAGGAAGGCTAGAGAAATCTCGAGCTAATATTTTATGTCTGCTTCTTGTGATTGCCAGGTACCTATGTGTATTGTCACGTCTACAAGTATATCCAGTTCCTTGCCCTTGCGTGGCTACTGCAACTGTTTAAAAACACTTGATGGATTTTGTGTAATTTCTTTGTAACCTGCACCGCTTGGGTAGTAAAGTGTGGGACTCATAGCCAGAAGACTTGAGTTTGAAAAAGACTTTAGTCAAGATATTTTATAATGTGTATGGTAGTATGTAAGGTATAGGATGATACAATCTCTAAGTAAAACAATTCAATAGTAATAATGAGGTTCAAAATTGTATTATTATTTTTTTAATTAATGGCCAGAAAACGGTACATTCATGAATAATAAGTGACAGCTTTACATCGACAATAATTGTGGCTGTATTTTAATTGTAATCAAATAGTTAAGGAAGTAGTGAATATGACTCATGGCTAGAAATCTTTAATTCGATCCTACTGTGGTACTTTGAAAGGTACAAGTAGACAGAATATCCAAGTAAAGAAATTCAGTAGTAACTATGTTTCCTGAAATATAATTGCTAAAAGTTACTCTTAGAATGTTTATAAATCATTTTTTAAATTGTCTGTTAAAAGTTACTCCAAGAATGATTATAAATCACGTAACATTTTCTCATAGCCATTTTAGTAACAAAGCTGCTAGGATACCACATGTTATGGACATTAATGTTTTAAAATGTTGTACACATCAATATTGTTAGCATTTTGTTCTTGCATTTCCTCCTCATACTTTTCAGTACCATATATGTGGTTAATTTGTGTATTATAACAATTATTCTATGACATTTGTTTTTATTACATCTGTATTTATGTTATATTTTAGTAAAATATTAATGATAATATAATTAATGATTTTAGATAATAGTTACTCCTACCATATTTGTACATCCATATTGTTCATAAATATCCACTAGATAAAGCTTTATTGAAGAATATTATATTATTTCTTGTGAATGTATGATTAGCAAATTGATTAAAAGAAAACATTTTGCTTTTATCTTTTTTTGTGTGTGTATTTGCTTTTATACAAAAGACATCAAATCTTCCACTAGTGCATCGGCTTTCAAGAAAAGCCTCAAAAGCTTTCTTTTTAAACAATCGCGCTGATGGACTATCTCTATAATATGTACAGCGCCAATGAGCAAATATAAACTGGAGATTATAAATACAATAGCAGATACACAAAATATCTGGTTCTGGTCACCAAGAACATGGCTCCTCGGAAAATGTTGTAATTTTGAGGCCTGATATATATAAAAGCAGTTAGGTATCCAAAATATCTAGTTCTGTACACAGTTCTGTGCTGTGCAAACTTCTGAAAATAACACCCAAAGATGGTTGCTGTTTTTTCTATAACATGATTCCTTTTAAATCAAATTTGCTGCAATAATGATCAGTGAGGATAAGCCAGCTTGGAGTTTCTAATATACCCAGAATATGCATGCATATGTTAAAGGTGAAAGCACGTGAACAACAACTGTCTGAGGCTCTTTAGCACTAATAATGTGTGTTTATCATCTATTTTGCGTTATGAATGTTAAAAGCAATTTAATAGCATTTTACTGCATGATAATGTGCTTTCCCCATGAATGTTAAAAGCATTGTACTAGCATTTTACTGTATGATAATGTGCTTTCACCATGAATGTTAAAAGCATTTTAATAGCATTTTACTGTATGATAATGTGCTTTCACCTTTGACACGCATATGTATATGTGTATTCTGCACATATTCAAAACTCAGTGCTGGCTTATTTATATATTGTGAAAATATATCGCATATTTACATCCTTATCGTTCTTTCAGCTTGAGGCAACAAGAGATGCCCATACAGACAACTAATTGCTGTTAGACTTTGTACACTCGGGGTCTTATAAATGTGCACATGTATGGTAAAAATGTCAGCTGTTGTAAATTAAGACATTTACACACTAAAAATAATCTTCAAGAAATGTCAGCAACAGAATTTATGTACGAAAAGAAGTATACAAGCATATTCTTATTACTTATTCTTCATCGTGTATGGGTGAAATATTCCCACTACGACGTAAAGCACTAATTCAATCAATCAATCATAAACGTATTTTTCATGTTCCACTAGTTGTCACTCTTTTCATATACGACAAAGAATACATACGAAAATGAGTCATGCTTGTGATACTATATGGCATAAAATCAAGTCATGTTCGCAATAAATTCCCAATTATTTTGGCAATTCTACTTATCGTTCATACATAAATGATAGCAGTTGTATCTACGATGATCAACACTGCTTCTACCTCAGAGACCTCATTTGTGTCCACACTCCCAGTCGATCCCTTCTATCCAGTAATAAGTGCCAACTTGTCCAATTTGACACTAAAACTACAATGGGTGATAGGGCATTCGCTCTGCGGCCCCCCTTCTCTGGAACAACCTTCTTGTAGATCTCAGATCCATACCTACTAAATCTGAACTTAAAACATATCTGTATTGTCCTAGTCTTTTCTACATGTATAATGTAAGCACCCCTTTTCTTTTTTGAATACTTACTTTATTTTTATTTTCCTCCTTTTCATTGTTTTGTTTAAAATGTCCTCTGTATCATGCTAGTCCCTTCTTAAGGAATACTTAATGGAATTAGTTCCTGTCACCTTAAGGTGAAGTTATAGGCATAATACTGTAATTCTCCAGTTTATTAGAACCCTCTAATAGCATGAACATATAAATTAATCGGGAAAAATACAATAAAACTTTCAGAAAAATATATCTTTAACTCGAAAAATACCCTTTGAAAAATGCATTGGGCATGTTCGTATTTTTATGGTTCCATTATTATTCTTTTTTATTTTTGTTGCGATTAATTTAGTTATTTGAAGTAATTAGAAATGCATTACGATATTATAGTACCTCAAGAACTGTTCTCCTGCTAATAATAGAATCACATGATAGAGTATGAATTATTACTGGACATCACACTATCCAGATGTCCGTTAGCACCCGATGAATACTTACACTGTACAGGCATGATGATCAAAGTCTTGTTACTTTAATTTTGCTTGTACATTCATTCCAATAAATCTTTATATATACTACCATATAAGCTTGTTCTTTTGTTGAACTATAATCATGTCGATGCAGAGGAATTATTCCACAACGGCAAGATATAGGGAGGTAAGCAAAACAACCTTGACAATAAACTATATACACCATGGCTAAGGTTGTAGTTATGGTTACATGTACCATAGAGTTACGAGCCCTGTTCCACAAAACGATTGTTTTGCTACAAGAGATGTAATTGCTATACTTGACGTGCATATATTATACGATTATTTGTATATTCGGCGGCCATCTTGGATTTTGAGGAAATAGATCAACAAGACCTGGCACCACAGCTGATTATGTTTATGCACATTATTCCCAGTAAGTGTGCACAGTTTCATGGCCATGCTTTAATCTAGCGTGTCACGATTTTTTTACGTAAGCCTCATGACTATCATATTCATTTGTTGAGCTTCGACTCTCATAGCGCTAACATTGTTCTATGCTAGCAGTGTTCTGCTAAGATTGTATGAATTACTGCTATAGGATATTCCTGATTGCCACCTGGAGGAAGACGGTTAAACCGTATCCGTCGTACATGAGTATACAGCAGTCCATCTTAGGTGCAATGACTTCATTTATGTTCTATAAACGATCCATATAAGTATTTGCGAAAGTCTTCCGCGATTCATGAACAGTCAACTTAATTGCTTCACATGTGTTGCCTTGCAATTAAATATAACATTTCACCGACCGCACTAAAATACTCTAGTTAATAATTGAATCTTAGAAACTGAAAATAAAATGGCTTGTGTAATATAGATATTAATATTTGTTATAGGCCTACATTTAAAACTATCACGATGCTTTTTGTTTGAGTTCATAGATTAGTAAAGCACATTCTTAGCACTGCTTAGTAAGATTACTAAATTTCGTACGCGTAATAATCTATTTATTTTAAAAAAAGTTATTTGAATTTCTAAATACTGCATACATTCCTGGGTTAGTTAATGAGGTAAAACTATGAGAATCCTCAAGTGCTTTAAGGTAACGGGACATCGGCAAGGCAGTCGGGTAACTATTACACCGGAACTCCCGACAGGCAGTTATGTTGGCCGGGGGATTTGCCTCTTCTGAAAGTTTATCCTTTTACACACGTCACGAATCCTTCTACATCCCTATATCCACAGAAAAAAGACGAGAATTTTCTAACACAAATATTCACCTGTATTTGCACATCATCATCATTAGATAGTGTGTCAACTACAATATTCTTTCTTTAACGGTAGCACGTGGTAGTTTTTGCGAACAAGAACAGATTCATACAAAGAACTGACTATGGGCAAGGTTGGCCTGACATTACTTATGGTTATTTCGCCTGTGTTGGGCGCTGTATATCCCTTTGATATACCCGGCCCGTCAACTTCGTTGGCATCTGTTCCTGAAAATTGGATTAACCAGAAGTTGGACCATTTTAATATCATGGACAATCGCTACTTCCAACAGGTCAGTAATGCGCCGTTTATTTGTAAATTTTATATACCCAGGTAATTTATTGTAGTTATTATAATTTGTTTTTGGTCGAAACTAGTTATGCTCAAAAATAGCAATCTTGGAAACAATGATTCTCAGATAGGTGATGAAACGCACGTAACCAGTAATGAAATGATTATGCATATATATTCTAAAGTAACTATATTGGCTTCAAGAATCAATCGTTGGCTGACGCTAATCTAACTTTTGTTTGGAAATATGGTTCTCAGAATAAGACCAGTCAAAATACTGTTTGTCAAATACGTGAACATTGATGCAAATGTTAAACACGATATTTATAATAGTACTAATAAGTATTTTAGGTATTCAAATCAAATTTGTTCTCAGAGAACGTAAACGGTATGCCATTGTCACACACAATGTGAAACATAGGTGTTAGCATTCATATGTCATGATTTAGTATTTGTTGCAATACGATTGAAAGAAATATGTTCATCTTATTCTTGACAGTATAAACAAAAACGGTAGACTAGACCGATTCATGTCGTTAATTGTAATTAGTACACGGATTTAGATTGACAACATATGCATTTATTCGGAGTAGGTACATCAATGGATTATGATTTTGCAATGGGTCTAAGGTTATAAACCAGGTGTTAAATTATTTGATAAGGGATGTGTGTGTATGTGTGTGTTGGGGGGGGGGGGGGAGAGAGAGATAAATGATAGCGAGAGGATATTTTATTTGAAGGACAGTTCTATGGTATACTAGAATTTGAAGTGTTGCTGACTGGGGTTGAGGCTTCAATAAAGTGTACATGATATCATTAAATGGGATCTAGTATCCAGCAGCCCGTGCTGACCATTTGTAACTATGTCTTGGTTTTGCCATGCGACATTATCGTGCAGCGACATATTTGTCCACTGTAGTTAAACATGGTAAATGTGTAGCGTTTGATGTTTCTACATGCAGTCTCCTGAGTCTGTGTCGCTTCCTTAGTTTTGTATTTTGCATCATTTGTTCCCTATGCCAATAAGGATCTAACTTCTGAAACTGCCATCACATTAGCATGACATGACTCTATTCTCTAGTATAGAGTATTTTCTCAGCAAAATTAGTCAGGTGTCCTGTTCCAGGATCTTAACAAGATCAGCCATGATCCTGGCAGGACACGTTCACCGCGGGTGTCCTGGTTTATTTTTGAGCATCCACGTTACGTGTCCTCGCCCGGACACCTAACAGGACACCGAATTTCGTTTTGCTGTGCGTGTGCTACACACGATGACGTCGATGGAATCAATGAACGTTTTGTTCCAGCGGTACTTCAAGACAGAAGAACACTATACCCCAGGGGGACCGGTATTCCTGTTCATTGGTGCAGAGGACCCGTACTTTGAGGCCTACGCTCTGACCGGATCTTGGCTGGAATACGCCCGGGTTCATAAGGCCATGTGCTTTGCGTTGGAACACCGATTTTATGGGAAAAGTCAGCCAACTCCGTGAGTACACCCAGCTCAGTATAGATATATATGGTAAGCATATTATAAGAATTATGCCCACATGAGATTCAAGTACATACAGGTGCATAATAATAATACTACTAAATAATAATAATAATAATAATGACTTGTGTTTCAATGCAGAAGGTGCATGCTCAAAGCGCTACATTATTACCCAGGTGACAGGATCAGTGTGCATTCACTTTCCTTCTCAACTCCCTGGGATATACGTCACTTTCCTTTTTAAAGTAAAAATAGAACTCATCTTCTTGAATCGTGATGTAAATATGACTGTCGTACTCAAAATGCCATCGTATAATTTCTTTATTGGATAACATACTATAATAGTAATTGGGATTCAATGAAATGTTGCACATTTTTTGGCAATATATATTTCCTACCTATATTTTGACTGTTGTATCTTCCAGAGATCTAAACACCTTCAGTCTCCGGTTCCTGACTGTGGAGCAAGCTCTGGAGGATTTGGCCACGTTTATCACAGCCATGAACAAAGAACACAACTTTCACAATGTCAAATGGATCACTTTTGGAGGTTCCTATGCTGGTAAGAGCTAAATGTAGAGGGCGGTCATGTATTATGTAGCATCTGTGAAATGTGCATTTGAAGCATTCTTTAGAATCTCAATAATCCCATGCATGTATAGCAATACTAATTGTGATAGTTTCTCCACTGTATGTTGCAGAGTAATGTGTATTTCAAGTGTGCTAGCATCCATGCATCTGATACATGTACCTTAAATTGATCGTTTCTACAGCCGGGTCAATCTCATTAAAATCAGATACGAAACTGACGCTCAGATATTTGGACATTCGTTAAGTTTTGTCAAAGAATGTCAAAATGTTTAAGGAGCTAAACGAGATCTGATTTTAATTAGATTGCAGTCGGGCCAGTATATAGAATGTGGCATATCTGTGAAATGTGTACTTCTAACATTTCAACGTCGTACATATATCCAATGCCATGATGGGTGCACCATTGTATGTTGCTAAATGGTAATATTATTCTTGGAATTTTCAGGTATGCTTTCAGCGTGGATGAGGTACAAGTTTCCACACCTCGTTGTAGGAGCTGTAGCTCACAGTGCACCTCTTCCACCTCCATTAGTGTCTACAGGTAATCATCATTAGTATCGTCGTCGTCATCGTCATCGTCGTGATAATCGTTGTCGTCATCATCATCATCAACAACATTATCGTCGTCGTCATCCGTCGACATAATCGTCGTCGTCATCCTCACCAATATCATCATCATCAGTATTGTAAAGACATCATCAGCATGATCTGTCTAATCATACTGTAGAGATTATCGTCATCTTAGCATCGTCATCCTCCTGCTCGTAGTCATCATAATCATCGTCGTTAGATTCATCAATATCATCATCGTCGTCGCCTTCATTGTATATGTAATCATTATTACGGTCACCATTGTTACTATTATTATTATTATGATTATTATTATTATTATTATTATTACCATCATGTTCTCTTTCAAAGTTGTTGTCCTTGTTCCGTTTCAGAATTCTTGGTTGGCGTTGGAGAGTCGTTGCGAACAGAGCCGGGTTGTTACGAGTCGGTGGCGGCAGCGTTCGACATTATAAAGAGCAAAATAAGGACCATTAAAGGGGTGCAGGAATTGAGAGGACACTTTAGGTATAGTACAATAAAGAACTACCCGTCATAGACCACAGGACTTTGAATAATATGCTAATAATATGATTCAAAGTCTTATGCATAGACTGATCCGATATGCTCGTTTGAAATGTCCTATGATTTACTGGGAATAATATATTTAATGTAAACAGGATATTAATGCAAACAATGCAACCGGTGTATGGTCGCATTTAATTGATGCGCAGTAAACAAGTGCAGACATTTCAGACGGAACCGAGTAATTTACTTTATTTTGAAAAATAAGTCTAGTTTGATATGCAACTTGTGTGTATTTATTTGTTATTGGTCCACTTTTCAGGCTTTGTCAGTTTGATATGTTTAACAAGTTGGATGTTCAGAATGTCCTGTTTTCGTTGATAATGAACGTAGCAACCACGGTCATGTTCAACAATCTACACATGGATGCTTTGGTAAGAGTCAAAAACGTCCTAATGCTTTGCAGGTGAATTTAACTGAAAATATACGATTTGTAGAATGTATAACATTAAAAAAATATAGTATATTATTCCATGGACGGCGGTAAAATTGTTAAAATTGCCAACGAATTATATGACCATGGTTTGAAAAGTGAGATTGGTTTGCATTTCCACACCGTTACTCCATATTCTTTAATAATGGAATAAATAAATAATTACTTCATAATTTATCCATCCGATATATATCAATATCGATATCGTAACTTATAATATTGCCACCGACTCTTTTGATCCATTATTCTATTCTTTAGCGACTATCAATTCATTTCAATTATTAGCCATCAGACATGAACCCATCTGGATCAATGTTTATCGGCGAAATTTGATTTTCTGTCATGTTATTTCAGGGTCTAACATCAATCCCTGTAACCAAAATGTGTGAAATACTCGCCGACGAAAGTAAAGGCGGACCGCTAAAAAGACTGGCGGATTTTGTCTTCATGAATTCCTTGAATTACACTTATATAGACATGACGGGTACCTGTCAACCCGTTACCTTTAATTCGACAATAGCTTACGGCAAGGTGATGGATTATGAAAAGAACAAGTCACCGACTACAAGTAAGGAAGAGCAAAATTCCTGGTGATGAATTAAAATGTTTAGGTTCTTGAGCAAACAATGCGTTATGGATCATCCCGCAAGCATATATTTTAATTCCAACTGTATATACCTGGCACTGTGTATTAGAGCGTTGATACTCGTTGATACTCGAAATTGCGTCGAATTTATGCCACTCTAATCATCCACAAGTACATTTCTAGTCTACACATCTCACCATACGTTATTGATGGGTATGAAAAACAGAAACTTCTATTATATAAATTTCGAATTAAAACTAAATATTAAATACACTGGATTACACTTTTAGTAAATTAAAAAGCATAATATATACTTCCAGAGAACACTACAATAGTAGCATGCTATTTGGTATTTAGATTAAACATCAATATGAATATACACATACGAGAATATACGCATTATGCGTGTGTAGTTGAATGTTTCATAATAGTATGTTATCATATGTTTCAGGTATGTAGTATGTTTCAAGTATGTTGTTCAAAGGTTTCAGGTATGTAGTTCAAATCTTCCAGGTATGTAATAACTATATTTCAGGTATGTAGTTTCAATGTTTCAGGTCGACAATGGACCTATCAATGGTGCACTCAAATCGGGGTGTTTCTCACGTCGCAGGCTGAAAACCAACCTTTTGGACAAGGATTGACGACAGAGTAGGTCATCAAAGGGTTCATATTAACCATTTGTTAACATGTTAGCTTACACAATTTTTACACTAATTATAAAAATCAACAGTCTGTAATACCATGAGAGTCAGGCTTGAAGCGCAATTCGCACTTCTAAACTTTATTCACTATTTTTATTTTATTCCAGCTATTTGTATTTTATATCCACCCGCATTGATTCACTGTAAATGTATATTATTAAACCTTCTTTCCAAGTCTCTAATTAAGTTCACAATGTAGCCTATATGTTTTAATCACTTTCAGATATTCTTCCGAGATATGCAAGGGTTATTTTGGGAAGAATTTCAACATGGATCTGAGCAGAAGAGGTAACGACCACCTAAGAATGACCTACGGAGGGTTGAACATCAAAGCTACCAACGTCATCTACACGCAAGGGACGTTTGACCCTTATCATAAGTATGGCTTCATGAAGGCACCAAATCCTAAAAGTCCCGTGGTGGTCATCCCAGGTAATTGTTTTTTGTTTTTGTTATTGTTTTTTTAATTTGTAATTTGATTATAATATAGTTATTCTAGAGTCATATCCTGTACGTGTCATCCATCCAGCTTATACATAACATCGTTTATTATCCTATTGCTGAACATTGCATGTCCATAGGTGTCGGTCACGTGGCTGACATTTTTGGATCAGCACCGAATGACAGTCCGGCATTGAAGCGTGCCCGGATGAAGATACAGAGTTATATTGGTCAAATCTTAACTTCCAGTTAAAATAGTTTTCAATGTATTACTGTATCGTAATTTTCAAGAGCCCCATGTCCATTATAATGCAGTGTGTTTAAACAACGTGAAAGATCGTCCTGTTAATATTTGTACTCACTTTATTTTCATTATAATAAATCATTTCCATCGATTTTCAGTTTCGTGAATATTACCACTGCTAATTATTAACATTTTGTGATTATAAAATCCTTATGGCCATGCTTGCAAAGAAACTTATTACCGCACACTATATGTTTTTATATCAAATTTGAAGATGACGTACATGTTACTGGACTTGTTTCATTTGTAATGGAATTGGCAGACAGCTGTACAAGTGTATGCATTAGTTATAATATGACTCTGTAATATCATGACATCCAGAGTAGGCCTATTGGGTGCACTAGCTATACTGACAGCTCGATTTGTAATTTCGCTGACAAGCAGATATTTCATAATCATTATTATCCATGAAAATCAATGTCCTGTTTTAATCAAATAAAGATCGCATTTCGCTCTTAAATCATTTTTAATTTTTCTACTATACGGATGTCCAAATAAATGAGCGTCATTTTCAGATTTGATTTGAAAATTAATTGTTGTCCTATGGGATCAAATAATTTTCCTAGCCGATGAGGACTACCCGAGGAATGCACTGTCCTAGCCGATGAAGACAGTCCTCGCTGATGAAACCATTGACCTATCTAGCAGATCACGAATTTCAACGCAAGTCCCGGTTTTCCGCAGAAGTAATTTTGCCGGATGTCACGTGACAGTATCTTCCACACGCCATCCTCCTCCATCTTCTTCATGAGAGGCTCCAGACGACCTTTGTACTGTGTACACGTTTCCATGAACTCTTCCCTCATGGACATCGTAAGCAAGCCGCCTGAAAGTTCAATTAACGCAGTGTTCAAATTTAAAGGTGGTCCTGGGGTCATTTGAAAATCTGCAATGTTAATGGTGTCTATACGACCCCCTGCAAATTACAGACTTGACCACCATTAACGTTGGGCCTATGGAGAATGACAACCTTATTATTTTCTTAATTTCTAACACTGTAACGTATCCGTCACGCGAGGTTTAGAGCCGCTTTCAAGATTCTTTCACTTATATCACGGCTTGTCAGTTCAAGGCAGGAGGAAACCCACAACATCCATGGCGCTGAATGTTGCAGTAAACCTGCAAGGACCGGCTGGTACTGAAGACCAAAGTATCATAATTGCATTGCAACGCTACAGTCAGAAAGGTAACTTTCGCGTACATTGATGCCGGGCTCCCTTTCCAAACGATCTACCAACTCAAAGTCCTTGGTATGGTACGCAACCTTTATAGTATATCTATAGTAAATACTGAACAGGACTGCAGTATACCTGAAAGTACCGTGAAAACATTATGACTGAGTAGAGTATATACATGGCAAGTTGGACAGTGTATATCTGCTGAACACATGGTTTAGCTACTCAGAGAACCATTGAGCGGTGTGGTCTATTCCCCGAATCGGGCATATCAAGTTGTTCATTGACAAAGACGTTTAATGTAAAGAACATTTATTGTTATTAAGCTTTGTTTTCATTTACATTTTAGAAAAATTCAACATGCCTTTAAAACAAATCATGAAATGCAATAACAATTAAAATGTCACCAAAGTCTTTCATAATGACAGTGTCAATTGAAGGCCTACATACAGGTCAAAGGTCACAGTCATAGATCCCAGATGAGGTGAGTTTCTCATAGAACTATCTAAGTATTTATAACATATGTTGTCAGCTTTAAATGCTGGAAATTAAAATCATTTAACTGCATCAGTACAATACCTGGTCTGATAATTCTCGCCATCTCATAAAGAGCTTCACATGGGATGTGACCTTCACCCATTGCCCCAGATACCACACCAAGGTCATATGTGTCTGAAACCAAAAACTTACTATTTACCTCTACTCTTGTCTCTGTACACATAATAGTATCTGTGTAAATAAGTAGTAGATTTTGTCAAAACCACAATATGTGCCATTCTTAACAATTGATATTCGAAGTTAAAATTTAATTCGTAAATATATTTTTTCAACTAGCACTCCTATAATGACGCTAAGATTTTATGATGTACAGAATTAATGTATTGTGCCACTGATTATAAAAAAAAAATTCATTTAAAAAATATAACAAAGATTTTTCCCTCAACGTCTTTGTAAAGGAACAATCTACGTACTGTCTTCAATGGGCAGTCTATCTACTCCTATCCCAATGTTGAAGTAATTCTGGTAGATGTTCAATTTCTTGGCATCGTCCAGCATAACCGCACTTGGTTCCAAGGCGTCGATTAGTTTAAATCCTTTGCTGGCTAGCTGTTGGCATAATTTTAAATTAAAATAATAATTCATAGTAGCAAAGTCAAGAATGAAATGTTTAAAGAGGCAAGATCATACTTTCAAGTATTTTATATATTTTGTTTTAATATTTAAAAAACAACTTTCTAAATAATATGAATAGTTAATAACAAAAATATGAAAAAAATCTATCCAAACTGTAAGACACTGTAATACAAAGGAGGTCTTTCCCGACAGTGCTCTGTTCTAAATACATGTATAGACTCGGAGAAGACCATCTATGCACTCGGAGTCCGAGGCAGTCCAGCATTGGCCTATGTAGGGTCTGTTATGGAATGGTTTAGGCCCTGCATACTGCCCTATCACAGATAAAACCCAAACTCGGGAGTGGTACCGTTCTTCACGCACATTTCGATCAAGAGATCAACGGCAACATGCTCACATCAAATGCAGAGAAAGAAAATCAGTGCTGTCAATATTATTCTCTGTCACGGATCACTAGAGACATTGTAATGTATCGTGATCTCAATTGTTGTTCTTACGCGGTGATTTAACCATCTGGTAGAAGAAAACAAAACACACTACCAATGTGAATGCATATCTTGGTTTCTGTGAGGGGGATCTGTGTACACAGACACCTGTGGCGTCACAATTTCCGTCGCAATTAGCATTACACTTCTAACACAATATTGATAGGATGCGCTGCCTGCAGAGTGGCAATGCAGACATTCAGACTGAATGCAGACATTCAGCGCAACGGATGTTGCGGGTTTCCATCTGCCATAAAAACTGACAAGCAGTGATACAAGTGAAAGAATCTTGAGAGCGGCTCTAAACTCCAATTAAAAAATGAATAAATAAATAAAGTGCATTTCGCGAATACCTCCTCTCCAACTCGTCCTGTACCAGCCCCGATGTCGATGACATTGACCTTGTCTCGGTCGTCTGGAAAGAACTTCTCCATATCTTCGCAGGCTATTATATGACCCCGGTACCTCACTGGTTCCGTGTCCTGTAAACATAATCAATACATGTGTGTAGTAACTTGGTAATTTTATGCCATATGTACGGGTATATAGAGAAACTCACTCTCGTGTCTTGTAATATCAAATCAATCAACACCAGTCGTGAAAGTTATTAAATCCGAGGCTTTGCCGAGGGAGGATGTAATAACTTTCATCGACGAGAGTTGATATATTTGATATTCCAAGACACGAGGGTGAGATATCAAATATATCAACACCAATCGTGAAAGTTATTAAATCCGAGATTCTAGTTATCAAATATCATTTTAAAGTAATTTAAGAAATAGTAAAGTATTGTTAATTATTAAATATGTTAAAATACAATATGAAAATATGGAAAACCATAGGACATGCGGAAAATGTATCGTTTGCTATATATACTTATATATATACTTTAATATCCTTTAATAATATACTTTAAAGAAACAATTTTTATTTTTACTTTGAAGAACTTATTGGAAGTTTTACTTCGGCATATAGGGATAATTTTACTATTACAAAACTAAGGAATATTTTTACTTTAATTTGAAAATATACGGTGACGAACCTTCATGTATTTTCCATTTTTAGCCCATTTATCATAAAAGTTGATGACATCTTCGTTGGTGTTTCCCTTCTTATATACTTCATTAGTAGTCTTTACGGACTCCAGCAGGTCTTCGTTCGATCGTTCACTGGAGGACATCGTACTTAAGATAGGGCGATATACATGTCAGACCGAGCGCGATAACCATGAGAAAATCGTTTTGTAAACACATTTACAAGCGCAAAATGTTGTACCAGGTCACACAGCAACGATAATGTTAATGTTACTGCTATGTACAGCCAAACGAAATTAAGAGAAACATGTTCAGATAGCCATTAAGTTGGCTGTTCATGAATCCCGGAAGTTTTCAAATAAATATTGTTTTTACAAAGCTGCAACAGTAGTTATACTTTTACTGTCAACTTTGAGCATACCACCCCCATACTCAAGTATATTCTTCTTCTCCCTCCCGCTCCTCTCTCTCTCTTCCCCCTCCCTCTCCCCTCTGTCTGTCTCTCTCTCCCTCCTCTCTCTCTTCCCCCTCCCGCCCTCTCTCTCCCCCCCTCCCGCCCTCTCTCTCCCCCCTCTGTCTGTCTCTCTCTCCCTCCCTCCTCTCTCTCCTTGCTAATAGGGTCTCAGATTTTGATGAAATTTGAATATTAGACGATTTTCGCACATAAAAAAAGAATACTTACAGAAACTGAATATCATATTTCAAATTTGAAGCTGAATTGAACGTGTTTTTATTCCAGCTAGAAAGAAAATACTCAACAAACACTATAATTCATCAGAAGAAGTTTTAACATCTGAAGTGGGTGTTTATTGGAGTTGAGTGGATGTTAATAAACAATGAGAAGTAGAAGTAGAACAAGAAGCCATCCTTCACAAAACTCACTGTTTTGGGGCACATTATTCATATGTTATATTAGCTCATCTATCAGATCTGGATACTATTTACGGGCAAGGATAGCCCAAATGATTCCTGTCGGTGGCTGTGGTCAACCACGAGTTGTTTTATGACTTGCTGTCAAAGTGTACATTTTGATAGTTCATTGTCAGAGTAGAAGCTACACGTGGACTAGTTATCAGAACTGCCATGTGCTCATGTGTGTATGTAGTGTAAGCCTTACCATTAGTCTAAGAATACTTGACTTTACAAGTTACAATGGAGCCTGGGACATCTTCTATGTTAGAACAATGCAGTACTAGTATTGGATTGGGTTTGAATGATTATTGCATCAAGAAGAACTTCAACAGGGGAGATGCAGGTTTCTTTGCAGCAAATGAGTTGTTGCAGGAGGACAGAAAACTACTAGAAAGGAGGAGTGGATTGACAATAGGTGATGAGAGTAGCATATGTTTTTATCATATATGAAAGTCTGCAAAAATACTGTTGTGACCCATTCCACAATCACAAGAAGCATGTTACAAGTAAGTTATATATATTATTATACAATACATAGCTTTTATTTATAAGAGTGCGGTCAAATGTCTTTGAGCTCTCTACCTGGTACGATGACAAAATTATGAGGTTTCAAAGTAAAACAAATATGTTAAAAATCACTTTTCGACCATATTTCAATTGGCCATATCTCGAAAACGACATGGAATACGACTTAACTTTTGGTATGTGTTCATTCAGGCCACATTCCATCATTCTGATGAAATTTCATCAAAATCTGAGAGGGTTACCCAGGAGGGTTTAGATATAGTATCCAGCGTTATATGCAGACAATAAAAGCATACGACATTAGTTTTAATTTATGATAGCAATTTAAAAACTATACTACCGAGCTATCAACAACTTGACCTTATTTAGTTTACATTGACCGTCTTCGAGTGGTATAGCCTTCACGGATAGGCTATTACCTGGCTAATACACATCCTATGTAAATAATACGCATGGCTAGTATCCAGGATAGTATGCGGTAAGATTTGAGAGTTAAAACACATGCAGGCACTGCAATGTCATCAACTTACGTCACGAGTTTTGCAGAGCCGTCCATTATAGCTTGTGGTTACGGATCATTTCACAACAAAACCTGTTTGACCAGGGTGTTTCGCGCCTTGTCTTTTCAGGTCGTATGCACCAGTGTCGTTTCACGCAAATCTCGGGTCGTTTCGTACCAATCTCGGATCGTTTCGTACCACTGCCGGGTCGTTTCGTCCCAATGGTTTTGTAATGTCTTTTTTTAAAGTAATAAATGTTCACATTTAGTAGGTAATAGTTCCATATTGTTTCGTTCGATAATCCTCATCTCCATTGATGCTTTAGTACTCTGTGCACACTATTTCCGGTATTCGATAATGAGTACGGGTACAAGAATAATCAAGTGTTTTCACAACAATAATCCACTGAAGATGTTTCGACAACCATAGGGGCAATGTGTTAGTTAACTTAGTTATTCATTACTATTTACTACTTCCGAGTCAAAATTCGGCTATAAAGTCGGACAGAAAAATTAAACTGCTACACTTTCACAATGGCAGCCGCCGCTATGGACTTTTGCATTGCATGCGTTTGCAAAGTTCGTCCACAACAAGAAGGTTTACAGTTTCAGATGGCAACATCGAACCTGCGGGACAGGCAAGTCTGTATTCATAGTGCTTATATGATAATGTTATTAAATGTAATTTCTGGAAGACCGATACTTGAGTAAATGGATATGTAATGGATATTTGCTTATAACAGGCTAACAATAGTTCGTAAGAAAATAATCTAATACGTAATAAGTGATAATAGTGTATGTACTTGATACTATTTAGATACTATAATTATTTATATACAAAGCTAAAGTGGAGTAACCTTTTGTGGAGGACGTCTGGCGCCAGAAGGCCTAGGGTCCGTGATTTTGATATATAATATGTGTGTTTACCGTGTTTGTTGTTTTTAATAATAAAACGATTTCTTATGAACACATTAAGGATATAGATCTCATTGCGTTATCGTGTTGTTTATTGCTTTTAGTAATAAAAAGGTTCATTGTACATATCACTGTCGACGTGTATGTAGTAATGATCTCGACAATAATTTACTGTATGATTTATTTGTATTGGGAGCTGTACCGAAACAATCCCTTTATACCATTTTGTACAATAAATAGAGGATCTCATATGAGTGTTCATATAATACTGAATTTATTTAACGAGTTGTCAAAACTGATATTATTCGAGACTCTGCCGAACATAATATAATTTTTTAGCACGCAGACAAAATATAGTTCCAAGTAAATGTGTAAATATTAATGAATGTGTTTGCATATTTAATGGAAGAATTCTTTATATTCGACAAATTAAGTCCTAAGAAGAAGCTCTAAAAGAGGTCCAAAAAGACTTTGATATCGTGTATGAATACAATGATATAAATCTATTGTGCTATTGCACTAGTGAAAATATTTATATATATTGCACTATGGTATGTGATAAAATATGTTTAAACCATAAATCATGACGATCAAAGTAAATTGCAAGAACACGTTCTATGGGAGTTTCCTGCTATAAATTAAAACACCCAGGCATATTGACTTATGAGTCACTGTACATATAGATAGTAATACTAAAATATATACATTATATGTATAATCATAATGGTAACAACGGGTTATAAATTGCATTTTGTCGGCTTATCTTGAACAGCGGTCCTTCATCACGGCGTATGTTGACTATCCATTTAAAATTTGAAAGAGAACAAATGTACCCGTAGATATGGATTGTTGGCACCTAAATTCTCATTCGATTTAAGCATCGAGTTTATATAATTTGTTGTCTCACGTAATCCTATTATTTATATAGGCAAACTGTAAGTGTTTTCATTTATAGAATTTAAAGCCTTCTGTGATAAATCTGGAGACATTTCTTAACTCGGATATTTTTCTTGAATTCATTATTCGTTTTAAGGTTGATAAATTATTCCAATTTGTATATTTAG
>JAUTBT010034277.1:0-18298 GCA_032361225.1 Lepetodrilus schrolli | reverse complement strand
ATAATATAGCCTCCCCACTTCACTCGATGACATAAAACATGATATTTGAGAAACACAGTTAAGTATCCTCTATATATGTCCAAAAATTTTGCTGTCCCTTAATTAATTTTGTTGAGTATTTCTACCCTAAAACGTACCAACTGTGGAGTGTGGTGATCTAGAGATAGCTAGTCTGTTTTATAACCTGGATGTACTGGGTTTGAGCCTAGCTCAAAGTGCTAAGATACACACTGCTCCAGTACACCCAACTGTGAATGGGTACCCGGTAGGATGCGATGGAATTTTGAATGTAAACCAATAGCACCTTAACTGGCAGCATGGGTTGTAAATTCCCCAGGGAGTTGAGAAGGTGAATGAGTGTATATTGATCCATTGACTGAGTTAATAATGTAGCCCTATGAGCAAGCTTTCGAGCATGCATTTGGCACAATATAAATACAAATATAAATATTATCATTATTATTATTATTATTAAGAAGAAGAAAATATGCATATTCTGTAGTGTCAGAAGCATATTTGGAGAAAGTCAAGGCTTACATTTAAATGGAATAATTATTTATGACCTATTTCCTAATGTGGTGGTCTACAAGATAAGATAATGAACATGTGATATGTTAACATGCTTGCATTCATAGTTTGACCATTTGATCAGTAGCCAACAATACAATACAATATGATGTATCATCCTGCTAACAACATCATATGAATGTAAACAAGCAAACAACCAATCACAATTCTTGTTCCTTTTCCACTTACATTTCAACCAATTGTATGGCTTCTTGATACTTCAGGATCTATTACACACTTGATTAACTTGTTAAACTGGAAAGTATTAATGTAAAATGGTCAAACTTATTGGCATAAATTCAGATAGAAATTAGGAACTCTGGAAGAGTCCCAGGTTATAAATGGTGATACACTACAATGTATATTGTGAAGGTAAACTTGTGTTTCACAAATAGATTGTAGCCAGGTGTGTAGCTGCCTACATGCAGGTATGGACACATCCACATTCATTTCCTAAACATTAAAATACAACAGTTCCAGCACTGCGTTGGCTTTCCGTCAAGGTACGTATAGTGCTCTGCGCCCTCGGTGAATCTACATCTACATCTCCAGCTACATCTCCATTTCCATCTACATCTTCAGCTACGCAATCGCTACCACTGTAGTGTTTGTTAGCCATGTTCATGGTTTAAAGCGACACAACACTCATCAACATTTCTAGTGAAGTACTAACTGTACGACCCATTGTTTCATGCTATGTAGTGCTACCATTGATTTGTGAAGTGGACCCCAAGTGGATGTCAATGACACTGTATCATCTGCATAAGATATGGTTTATACCGATCCGATTAAACATATTCTGTCTCACAAACAGATACAAATATAGTACTATTACTGTTTCAGATAAGACATGGTAAACATGTTTAATTACATGATTTATCATCTAGACTCCTACTGTAATAGTTCTCCATTTTATGTTGACACAAGGTAGGGATGGTTTGTTTTGGATGAGTAATTTTGTGGTTATGGTTCACTGAAGTTGCATTTCATTGTACTTGTTCACAATGTCACATATACTAGGTATGTTAAGACACAGACCAGCTTATAATGAACTAGATTCCGCATTCTGTTGTGTGACGAGTGATTTCATGGCTATGGTTGATTGAACTTACCTTTTATTGCATTTTTGGTAAGTATCTTAAAACAAATAATACAAGGCCAGCAGAGTTACAGCATTCATGTGCATTACAAAACATGCAGAAAATGTATGATATTATTATGCTTTGGCTCTCTTTGAACTGTCATAACCACATGAACCCACACAACATTGAAAGTCAATTCTTATTAAATTATTTAGCTCTAAATAGAAACAAAAATAGGATTAAAGCGACACTGTCATGAAAATGTGACATTAAATGCATTTTATTATTTCCTGTACTCATGATTTTTTTTCTTGTACATCAGTGTACATTGTACAACTTCCTTTCTTGTACATCAGTGTACATTGTACAACTTCCTTTCTTGTACATTGTACACAGTTTACTTACAGTTGTACACTCACTTGCCTGTACATCAGATAAATCTTACCATTATCTCCAGCACGCCTTTCTCTCTGGAGATTTGTGTTTCGATGTTTTTGACGCACGACTGACACGTCATGCCGTCGATCGACAGCTTCGTCACCCTCTCCATGTCGTCAGTGGAATCCGTCGACACTTTCTAAAATGTAGGGGAAAAAATTATAATAAATACAGTGAGTGAGTGATTATGGAGTGTAACATCGCTGTGGGAATCAAATAAAAATGAACAAGTCTGCATATGTGAGACACTTTTTGTTGATTGAAATTCAAACTGTTATGCATCTCCTCACATGTTAGACTATTACCTGTGCTTCATTAGTTTTACTATGTACAAATTTCGTATTGTTTATGATGCCAATACAAAATACAAGCAAAGCAATGGAGCACAAAATAGAGCACAGCTAGTGAGAAGATAAGACAAATATTCACATTGGAGCGAGTAAGGGAATGGTTGCTCAATGTCTCATAGGAGCGCAGCCTACTGGAATCAATGCAGGGTTAGTCTGAGAATGGTTGAGCTCCAATACTGCTTGTATTGTTGTCAGGTTATTACATTACTACAGTGATAATGGAGGTGTCACCCCATTGTCCTAACAGAGCTGGTTGAACAGTGTAAATTATTGTTGGTTTGCAAATACCTGGTAGTAGGGAATTAGGAGGGTTGATCTCTCTCTCTCTCTCTCTCTCTCTCTCTCTCTCTCTCTCTCTCTCTCAACGTACCCAGTATTCTCCTACCATTGTTACTACAGACTAATTGTCATCTCATACTGAACATATTATCTAATGACATATATGCAGAGGGTACATGATAAGGAGTCTGTCTCATGCAGCCTTATTGAACCAGACATCCTAACTTGTTGAAGTGTCATTGACATTAATTGTAGACAACAGGATTGAATTGGGCTGGAGCTTTGTTTAAAAGACATATATAAATATTAGTGTAGGGTGTATAATTATGAATGTATATGTGTATATATGTGTGTGTGTGTGTGTGTGTGTGTGTGTGTGTGTGTGTGTGTGTGTGTGTGTGTGTGTATACATTGTTTTAATTGGATCATAAATTGTATGTGAGTGTATGTATTTGAATAGTTTCAATTGGATCTTTGTTTTAAAAACATATATTAATATTATGGCATATAGTTTTGTATGTATGTGCTTGTGTGTGTGTGTGTGTGTGTGTGTGTGTTTGGTTGTTTGTGTGTGTGCACATGTGTGTTTGTGTGTATGTAAAATAATACAATTATACTATTACATACATACCAAACTATACCATCCATACCATACCATACATATACAAATATACATGAATACCAATACATATTCATACATCACACGCATACACACATGCAATGCACACACGCACACACACACACACACACACACACACACACACACACACACACACACACACACAAACATTTACCAGATACATATAAAGATATACATCTAAACCACAATATATACAAATAGCATACCACAACAATATATACATAAATAAACACCACATCAGCTGACTGTAATGTGTCTATATTACATATTACATATTAGTATATTACACATACACTTACAACCACAACTACAAGAATCAGACAAATTCTCACCTTCCCCGTATTCATGTTCATGCTCACTGCACCTCTATACTGATTTCATCCCCAGGGAAAATAGAACACTGCCCTATTGCTCAATGAAAGTTCTTGACTGATAGACGAAATGACATCTATTACGATGACCCTCTTGTTCACTGAGGTGTGACATAGTTGGAGTGTGTATGAATAGATCTCATCAAAACTAAAGGACAGCCGATGACTCTGCAATTTCTGCTTGAGTATCATGGCCAGGTATGAAATATTGCCTCAGCCAATTTTTTTTAAACAGCATCTATATGGTCAGGTGAGCATACAAATCTGTTCGAGGTGGGGATATGTTCATGGTATGCAGCTGATATGTGTTTCAGATTTCGTTGTATTTTTTAAAACTTTCTAGAGTTAACCGGAGAAGGTCCTCATCCTATAGGACACTGACATTAACTAAGGACAAGTACAAATAAATATTACCGAGACAACATATTCTAAAATGGTCTTAATTCATGAATTTCCTGTAAAACAGTTTTATTTCTGGCTCAAAACTTTCATGATTAATTTACTGTTAAAATATTAATAGTGAAAACTGTGACTAATGAAGGAATATTAGTATTACTTGTCCTACAGTAAATACTTTGAGTGAGTTACTTTACTAGATGCTGGTAACAAAGATAAAGTAGTTGTATATAGTTACAGATAGCTTGGCATACGTGCCGACCCCCGCCAGCTAGGAGTACGAGCATGTCAATAACCAGGACGGGGGTCAAATCTTTGTGACGATACTTATGTATATGCACTATTATCAGATTATCATGGCTATTATCAGATTGTCTTGACTGTCTTTGGAAGACATTCTATCAAATTAACACTAATTGAAATTACGTTTTGAACTCGAAATCAGAAATGCAAAATTGTGGCTATTTACATATTTCTGCAGATTCTGAGGTTGTTTATTAAAATAGTAAAAAGATTGTTTTTGTTTTTTCACTCACATCATGGCTTGCATGCATATGTATTGCTTGTACTAGTCTGGATTTCCACCAGTTTGTATAGTGCTAGCTAACTTGGAATATCATATTTTAATTAGATTGCACTTGAGTAACATTAAAACATACTTTCACCCTCTCCCTGCTGGATTAAGCATAGGCACAGCTCATTGGGGGATCTTGGTTGCCTTCAGCATGGAGAGAGTTAAACTGATTATCGTCAGGATGCACAGTTTAATTGATAGTAAATTAGAATTGATATTTTGCAATGATCAACATTGCCTTGGAAAGTAAATACTACAATGTACATGTAGCTACCAGGAGCAGAACTGGTCACAAATAATTTGTAAGCAGAAGGTGCATTCACCCAAAACTGACCAAAATGTCAGCCAAATCATCAGCCTTCGTACTTTTTGCTACTGCAAAGCCAAGGAAGGTTTATTTCAACAGTGTGATGTTTATAATCCTTTGATATGTGTCTTACAGATAGCAATATTTGCTCTACAGTGGAAGAATCAGTTGCTTCATCAGCTGTTAGAAAAAAAACATTGTGGTATGTTGTTGCACCCATCTACTAATTTTCTGCTAATTTGTGAATCACTGAGATAAAACAGTTCATTTTGAATTTTGGGCTACAACTATATTTATGAGTAGGGGAATCCTTCAGATGATTTTGTAAACACCATGCGTAGCTCTGTAATTGATCAGTGCTATGAAATTACTCATTTCTTCCACATGAGGTCTGATTGCTGTTTTGTCTTCCGTTTAACGCTCGTGGGATATGTCCTCTTATTACACACCAGTGAAATATCACCCGTCATAACTTCAGTTATTTAACTTGTGTAATACCACTTTTCTGATATATATATTTATATATATGTGGTGGTACTACTTTTACTTTTTGTGATTGGTTACATGGTCACAATAAGATAACGTCACAAGTGACGTAATGTGAACTGACAGATGACGTCAACTGTACCAAGATGTCAAAATCCCACGTCGTCAAGTTACATGATCAAGTTTTGAATGACTTCATAAACTCTAGCATAAATTATTCCTATTAAAACAAGTTTGAATTCACCATTCCTTGATTATAGTAAAGTCATATTTCTTTTGAATCCAAGGGAATATTTATTTGTAAATGCACTTGAAAATAGTGTTAAGCGTTGGTAGTGTAATAAATAAAATACTAAACTTGCTTCCGTGTTATAAAATCTTTATGAAAATCATGAATAGTTTTGATATCTGACGAGCGAAAGCATCATTTCATAAAATACGTTTAGTATTCTCTATTTCCCAAATAACGCTTAGTAGGGGATGGACAAAGCAGTGGAAATAAATAAATTGGGATTTAACATCGCTGGTGGAATGTCTCACCCATCTGCGACAAAATACGCTGACAGCCAAAGAGTGTTGGATCTCATTACATGACACCAGATAGACAGTAACGTTACAATATTAGAATGCAACATTAATGTGCATATGTGTGGTAGTTTTACATCTTTAGAAGTAATATGTGTTTACATGTGCTAATGTTTGGTAGAGGCCTAGTTTATAACTAAATTATAAAAGCATGAACACATGAAATCAAACAAAAATATACCACATGTACTTGAAGATGGGAATAGTTATCTGGATATGGAGATATAGAGTAAGCTGAATATGATCACACTGTAGAATTGAAAATTGATACACAATTTCTCAAATATGACAAAACTGAAACTACATGGTTTGATAAAGTTATTTACACTGATCGAAAGATAGACTAGCATCTGACCTTGAGGATTTTTCAAGAATTATTTCATTTGTGACTTTGGGATTTGAGAACAAAACTTTGAGTTGAACATGAGATTGTACTAAAATGTATTTCACAGCTTCAGAATCTGGCGTCAAATTATTGTATAGGGCGAGGCTGTGGACTAGAGCTTCTGCTTGAATGAGGACCGACCAGCTGATGGGTAAAAGTTGATCTACTTCCTCATTCATAAACAAACCCAATCCTTTCATGAAAATGAAACTACGTTGTCAGGCAGGATATATGTGACATTGGAGTATTGTACTATTAGTAAAAACAATCAACATAAATCGGCAGGAATTGAGAGTCATTCAGTGATTTCCAGCCGACAGACATCAAAATGAGGTCTTACAATATGAAAACTATAAAAGCCAATATAATCATACAAAAATAATGTCTTAAAGAAACATTACCTTCTACGTGTGATAGCGTAAAATTCCAAACACAGAATGGTACGACCAGAAGTAAAATAACCGTGTTCCTTTGTTAAGTCGCCCTGGCTTATTGGGACTTGCTACATAACATGTGAGACTATCTACACATACAACAACAAAAAGTAGACCCAAGTTTACAGGATGTACTGAAATGGCTACATGGGGCTATGTAGGGATATTGCATTAACACTTAACATCCTGAACTGCAGGAGTGGGCATTAGATTTAAAGTAATACATATCACATAATACTAAGTATGTAAGTATCACCTCGTAGTAATTGCCATGGTCAATGATTACTTTCAATTATATTTCTGCAGATTTTGATGTTTTTTTAAAAACTTCTTGTCCTACCGCATTCCTGGCCATAAGGAGTTAACCATCCATAGCCAAACCTATGCCTGGTCTGTCTGCATATGTTGTGCGATGTCACAGCTAGCTATAGGATGTAGAACTGGATCCTGTTACAAGTCATGGGTCATCGAAAATACTGTTACTACATGGATGATGTGTATATGATATAGTTTTTGAGGAATATTATTGGGAATTAAAGAGCTTTCATGATCATTTCACGGGTCACCAGTTTCACAAATGTTACTTGTAGACAAAACAAAAATAAATATAAATTTGGTACTTTCATTACTTTCACATTCCCTGCCGCGCTAATTAACATATAAGGTTGTCTTACTTTCGTTCGTGAAGATGCTGGCAAAAAATGGAGTCATGTGACTTTCCACGGCTGTTATCTCAGTAAATAGTTTATGGAATGAAAAACAGAAAATGCTACCATTTGTTATTTTGTACCACTTAGTCAAAATATAAATTTCAGAATATGTGAACAGAACAGATGTGGCCAATATAGTATGATTTCACCTATGTCTGTGTTTATTATTGGTCATATGTAATATATATGATATATAGAGCTATATATTTTACCTATGTCTGTGTTTATTATTGGTCATAAGTAATATATATGATATATAGAGCTATATTTGCAAGAATCCAAATGCATGAAATGCCACACAAAATACATTCTTTTACCGGTCGATAATAAACAATCGATTGTTTTGAAAATACATATGGAAGCCGATATTTCTCATTTGCATATACTATATATTCCTGAGCCATTATTAATATGTCCAAAAAGGCTACTGGTCCTTAATTAATTGTGATAATATATGTGTAGGAATAAACACTGGACACAAGTAGACTGGGGTGTGTTCAGGCTACACTACTCATCTCTACATACACAGATAGTGCTATGGAACCCATTCAGCCAGCATATGTAGTACTACGTAGAACTACTTTTCACTACAGGTCTGGACCCCGTAGTGTTTTGTAGGAAAATGTAGGAAAACCCAAAGCATGAAAGGAATGGACTGGAAGCATGTACAAACCGATTTCCTGCTATTTTCCTACTGACCCGTTCAGCTAACCACCACTTTTTAGAAAAGTAGCGTAGTGTAGTGTAGTGTAAGTTGTGCAGCCTGAACACAGCCCAGGAAAGTACCTGGACCACCAATAACTGTACAGTTGTTACACAATGTCTTTGCTATTGCCAGAGGCACGTCATGTATTACGAGATATGTATGTGCTAAATAAAGCACCTGGCATATTATACACAGAATCAGCACATGCGGCCAATGTATGTAATTATATATTGTACATTATATATGTACATGATAAATGTATGTTTATGTATAAGCATTACTAATAGGTGTGCGTGTGTGCGTGCGCGTGTGCGTGCATGCGTGTGTGTGTGTGTGTGTGTGTGTGTGTGTGTGTGTGTGTGTGTGTGTGTCCATTCAATCTCAGTCTTCAAACAGTCTACAAATACACAATCTCCAGACAGTCACTGCCTGTGTTTCAGAGTCGTACTGTAGTCTGGGCAAAAATAAGAGAATACAGGGTTTTACTGTATCAGTAAATGATGCATGCTTAAATGTACCGACTACCAAAAGTACTCTGTCATGAAACACCAGCCAGTGCCAGATTTCTCAATGCAAAATGAAGTCACTAAACAACTTCTCTCTGTTTTTACTCAACTTTGCAAAAAAAACTAGCAATTTCCATTTCTTGAGGGGAAAAAATCCAGTTCCATTTGTTTTAACTTAAAACTTTATCTCGGGAAGAAACATAGTTACAAAAATTGCTGAGTTCTGAGTTATATAGAAATACAGGCTAAAATGTAATGTCAGGGTTAATGGTTATAGAATTTGTTTGCACCTTGCATCATGCTGAAATGGACAATAACTCTTCAACAACTCAATGGGTTAACACATCTCTTAGCTTCAGGCATTCTACAGACTTGAAGTTTAAACCTGGCCCAAAGGCTGTTGTATGTGAAGCAATTGCTTCCTTCCTTCCTAACATCAGCTGATCACCTCGTGATTTAATTCACATAATGGAGACACAATTGTAGTCAATAAAAATAAATCTCCAATTAATTTGGATTAATAATTAAATATATGGCATTAATGAAAATGCTGATAATTATCAAGGACCTTGTCTATTAATATAATGATATTGACAGTCAGACAGTGATTATATTGAGTATACTTGACACCATTTCGAACCAAACATGTACATGCAAATGAATACGATCATGCCAACCAAGGGAACAGACAATAGTTGAAAAACAAATAGTAGTAAATTAAATACACCATCATCATGCTAGAAAAACACCAAACCAACTAAAGATGTTAGAAACACATAAACCAAATATTCTGGAAAAATGTGTGCATATTACTTAACAATGGAAACAAACTCAAAATGATAATTACAACAAAAAATGGAAATCAGTTAGCATACAATACAACACCCACATACAGTACAACAGTCAACTTACCATGTACTTCATCGTGAGCTTGAAATATCAATGTAATAACATATAAAAATGGAACGTGACTACATACACATGTTATCAATATATATTCTCAATTAACATTGTAAAAATATTCAATGATATTTCTTATTTCATTTGCATTCATGTTTTACAATGAATACATAATCCACGGTTAGAAACGTATAAGAAACACTACCAGCCCTGTTGCAACATTTTTAATCTCAGTGACAGCCAAACAGCATATTCCTAGCACAGAGTGTCGATGAATAGAATTCAATCCATATCATTAGGTGAAAATAAAATTATTCATTTAATTATGGGAATGAGAATAATAGAAATTGTGTGAGGCGTACAATGAGAAATTGTACTTTGTGGTTTTGGGTATTCATGGCGAGTGGTCAGTATGGCCATTGGCCAGAATATAACAATAAGCCACAATATAAGTGGACCAAGGTTTAGTCATACAATGCTTCCATCGGAGAGAATAACATATCAATTGCTATCTGATAAAACATGATGAAGGTGAAATTTGATACTGCTTAAAGTGTGAGATTTAATACACAATACCCTGATAGCAAACAATGCAAACATAGAGATTTTGGAAAGAATTAGATTAATTTCCCATTCCAATTTATCATGGCTTTAAAAGGCAGACAATTATGGGTTTGTTTACATATTTTATGGTCAAACGTAATTTTAGATGAAAGTATGTACATTTGATGTGTCTACACACGTATATTGGGTAACCAGCTACATTTTCTGCACATCCCACCGGTTTTCAATATTCATATTTTAGTATTTTTTTAGTATTTATGGTATATGTAGCTGTATTGGTACCAGTGTTCGTGAAAGGTTATTTTGACAGTGTTCAATTATTAGAGTTATCCCCCTTAGTCTATTAGACTATAGAAAATTGAGATATTACAGTGCATGTATATTCAATATTGCATTATTAACTTCGGTCAAAAATGACGACAATCTGTGATTGTATGTCTTAAAGTATGGTTTACAAGCCATGATATAAGTGAAATAATCTTGAAAGCAGCTCTAAACCCCATTTAAAATTTAAAATTTAAATATGTTTAGTGAAGACCATTCCAGGATATTTTGGAAAGATTACAACTTTCTAGAAATGATAATTAAAGTAGAGATAAGTGTTTCACATTACAGACATGTGTTCAAATCATCCATTTTGTTTTTTAAATTAATAGATCAACAATCCAAGAAGAAATGGTCTGTACTATAAATGATAATGAATTAATTGTCTTCTTTTAAAAAAACCCATTAATTTCACATGTTTTCACACATGTATTTTTGGAGATTGTCTGAGGGAAATTGTTATTTTATTTTTTTCAAAAAGGATGAAAATTTAAATAGTTAAAAAATAAATTTACAGGAAAACTAAACTGACCACTCGAAGTGGCAAGTAATCACATTGGTTCTGCCTAAAAATTAATTCATTTTTTCCCTATTTTTAACTTTAGATTATTTAAAAATTGGGGTTTAGAGATGCCTTCAAAGTTCTTCGACTTACAGCACAACTTGTCAGTTTAGGGCAGGCACAAACCTGCAACATATCTGTAGCGATGAATGTTGCAGTAAACCTGCAAACACCAGCTGGTACTAACAAAGGATGATAACTGCATTGCCAAGGATCCTATCATGATCGTGTCCAACAGGTAACCTTCGCGAACATTGATGCCAAGCCACCTGGACAGGATTTGAACCTGGGACCTTTGGCACCAAAGTCCAACATTCTACCATTGCGCTACCACTCGTTCTAGTCTTAATAACGTCCATTCAATGATCCACACAGGAGTGTATGCATTCAATGATCCACACAGGAGTGTATGCACTCAATGGACACTCTGCTAGACTCTTCAGCACTTACATCAGCATACCGTCATTTCTGCATCGTCATGGATTTCATCATGTTCAGATGTGCCATGTCAGTAAATATGAATTACACTGGAGATGATGTCTTTAAAATATTTGTATGAGAACTCTTCTAGCATTTCTAACATCAGAGCCAGTCAAGTAACACACACCTCCATATACGTGACATGAATACGTAACACAATCCCTGACATTGATAGACTGGAACCTGATAAGAACGACCTGTAACAGATAGATCTATCTCAGATCTCCAGATCTATTGAGGAAGGGCAAGAACAATAAACTGCCCATTTTTCAATTGGACTTCAGACTTTTGCAGATTTGCAATATTTACTAATAACAGAATTGAAAGAGAATAATTTACCAATAGCAGAATTGTAATTCTCATAGATTTATCTACATTGTGGTTTAATATTTCACATGTAACCGTTACTCAATGTAACCCTCTCCCTGCTGGACTAGGCACAGGCACCTGCTCTTTAGGGCATCTCTGTTTGCCTTCAGTATGGAGAGGGTTAAATAGGTCATGATTTTGCAAAACATTGATGTATTAAATCAGTATGGTCAGGTAATATCAAGAGACATATTGTTGTTAAATGAAGCATCTCGTGGATGTTCAAGACCAATATCAGCAGGTATTAACTTTTGCTGACTTCATCATCACAATGGCATATATTCCAGTTTGAATTATTTATGATTTAAAAAAGTAATCTATGGCATTGCCATTGGTCAGCAACGAGAAGGGTTAAGCAATATTTATCACCAATTATGGATGTAAAAATGACAACATTATTTTTTTAAATGAATAAAGTGCAAATTATACACTTATACACCATCTCAGATTGCATTATTTTATGTCTTGGCTTGCAAAATCTGATAATACATGATATCTGTCATGCTTACAGCATTATCGATAACATAACTGATAACTAAAAATGACACTGGCATCTCGTGTTCGTTAGTAACCATGGTTACTGGGTGTTATTTTGATTAATATTTTATGAGGATAGTGTATTTGAGTTTTGCTCATTTTCCAACAGTATTTCAGTGAAATTGCAGTCGTCTGTTCATGACGGGAGGAGAACCTGTAGCAACTGTGTGATGTTACAGAAAGGCCAATGGGCCTGGGATGATACAGATGAATCATGTCGATATCTCTAAAATTAAGTACCATTCTTTATTACACAACCGGTGATATGTCACCTATGTGATAATTGTCCTCAGATATCTAACTAGTGTAATACCACTTTTCCGCTATATGGTGGTACTACTATTGCGATGTTTAGCTTGTGTGTCGTCCGTCTGAGCATCCATGTCGAATGTACCAAAATATAAAAATTTCATGTCGTCAAGATGTTCATTTTCTTGTTGTATTCATCATTGATATATCTGGATACATCTCGTAACACAGTGCATAGTGTTAGAAAACACAGGTTTATTCGTTAGTCATCAGCTGTTCATAGCCAGACAAGCATGTGTGTGCAAAGACAGTGTATTAGAGTTATCTCCCTTCGGTTATACTTCCACTGCAATGTTCAAGTATTAAAAGACTTGATGAACACTATCACAATTTATTGTTATTAAAACAAGTTTGAATTCACCATTCCGTGATGATTTTAAAGTCGTATTTCTCTTGAATCCAAGGAATATATATTTGTGAACACGCAATGAAACGTTCGTCAAGTGGTCTAGCCTTTGTACTCATGTATTCATGGGCGTGCTCTGTAGTCTAAACTGATGGAAAACAAACTGCAATAAAGTTAATCAGCTGTCATTTGCATGTCAGGGTTGGTAGTGTAATAAATAAAATACTCAACTCGCATCTGTGTGATACAATTTTTATGAAACGAGTGAATAATTTTGGTATCTGATGAGCGAAAGTTTCATAAAAATGGTATCACTCGGAAGCTCGTTTAGTATTCTCTATTTATACTCATGCTCTCTGAGTGAAAAATCTAAAGTACATGACTTCTGTATCCATGGTGGTATCACTGTCAGTGTATATTCAATATTGAAATTGAACCATTGAAACTTGAATATCCAAAATGTATTGTCTTATAAAAATCCAAGCCTATTGTCATGATTTGTGTATTATATCTCACGATCAGATAATAGATGAGGTCAATGTTATACCATTACATTTACAATTGTAATTACAAAGACTTACTTAAATACAGATACTTGTACATTTATTTAGGTTAAATATGTTAATGTTCATTCCCATGATTCTTGTCTAGAAAATATCAGATGTTTATAAATTATCGTTTGTAAACATTTTGTATTGATCAACAGATAGTCTATCACAGCTGGGCAAACTATTAATCAGTTGTGTATTTTGTGTGAATGTGTTTGACATGCTTATTATGTTCACTGCAAGGACATACTTTAATAAGCCAGCTCGGAATTTTGCACAGAATACACGAATGCATGTCAAATGTCAAACTGTCTGAGGGGCTGTAGTGTTTGTTAAAACTGTGAAGTATTCTGGTGGTTGTGACTAGCATCTAATACCATTGAATACCATTGTACTAACTTTACTATAATTTGCTTTTACTTTTCGCACACGCATGCATATTCTGCGCATATTCGAAATTCCAAGCTGGTTTCTATACTTTTATCATTGCCATCGAGTACATTTACATATTTATAATTTACACATGCATTACTCATTTCTATTGATTTACCATGCTTACTGGGTCAACTTTGAAATGATAATATTTGGAGTAAATGTACAGTACTGTTAAAAGTGGTCTAAAGTTATGATGATGGAAACATTGCTAGAAAATTACTAGAATAATGTAAGTTATGATTGATGTGGCCATCAAATGGTCTTGGCCCTGTTTATAATGTATTATCACTACCCAGACATAAACAGGGCCATAAACTGGTCTATCATTACTAAATTAGATGATGATTGTATCTCATCTCCAATCAAAGGGCATGTGGACCTACGTCACAGATGCAAGACACCGGGTGACGAAGAACGCCGACAGCCGCTGGACAATATCTAAAGAGTAAACCATAACACAAGATCAAGACAGCACGTACGACCTACTCTGGACTAATTTCTGGGATTTTGATATCTGATAGGAAGTAAAACAGCTGTGAAACATATTCGTGTGAGACTTACTGTTTAGTTGACCGCTCTTATTGGTGTGTCAGTTATACCAGAAAAAATACAATCAGTCGACACAAGTTACAGTCATGTTTTAGTTTCGCGAGAAACAATCCAACAGGAAACGAGCACTCTTGTTTACATAACGGAGGAGTATAAAAGTCGGAATGGCTTATAAGTGAATAATATATATATATTTTTTTAAACACCTAAAATTTAAACAACCAAAAATAACAAACATACAACAAAAAAACCGCACAACATGCATACAATAATAATAATAATAATAAATAAATTAATAAATTAATAATAAATATAAGAAAATTACTTCAGTATCGTAAATAGCAATAACGAACGGCACACCTTAATAAAGACATGAAATAAAAATGATACAGTAAAAACTAAAAAAGTAACATAAATCTCCATGCCGTTTAGGTCATTATGACACTAAATTAGTAGTAACATGTTTAAAATACCTAACTGACATTTAGCATAAAATATTAAACACCGATAATATTAACCAGTTAAGATTACCGTGCATTGTAAGTAAAATATTTAATCACTAGATTAGTCACAATAAGTGACGTATATATGTGTATTCCTCGTTACTGCGAATAAAGTGCATGCATGTATTATAAGTAACCGGTAGCATATATAACGAGATATTAATATGCACGCCTATGTTGATCACGTTAAAGATTTTAATAAACGTACAAATCTTACAGTGGATGTATGTTGAAGTGATACAACCATGATACCAATAATATACATACCTCCAGGAAATAAAATGTAATATGTGTTTACTTATAGCTCTCTAATTAAATCTATTTATCTATTAAGTATATATTTCTCTCTCCCTCACACACACGCATGTACACCCCCCCCACACACACACATATATACACACACATACACACACACATACACACACACATATACACACACATACACACACACACATACACACACACACACACACACACACACACACACAAGTGCCACTTTAAAATTGTACACATGTGAGTATACATGAATGCTTACTTGTACTTGTAGAAGTAAATATTATTTTTGATTCGTTCTGAATGGGCATGAATAGGGCTACTGTATACATTGTATAGACTTTATGATATGGTAGAACGTTTGGACGTTTGGACTTCCTACCCCGTGTCCCCGGCATCAATGTTTGCGAAAGTTACCTGAAAGGATGCGTTGTCTATACCGTGTCAATGCAGTTATCTGTCAGTACCAGCCGGTGCTCGCAGGTTTACTGCAACATTCAGCGCTACGGATGTTTTGGGTTTCTTCCTGCCCTAAACTGGCAAGGCGTGATATTAATGAAAGAATCTCGACAGCAGCACTATACAATACACACACACACAAAAACATTATCCACACGGCCAGGGAAATATGTTCTGTAACTAAAGGCAGAGCCAAAAAAAACCGAAGATAACTTAATACCATACATTACAACACATTTAGGGAAGATAACTTAATGCCATACATTACAACACATTTAGGGAAGATAACTTAATACCATACATTACAACACATTTAGGGAAGATAACTTAATACCTTACATTACAACACATTTAGGGAAGATAACTTAATACCTTACATTACAACACATTTAGGGAAGATAACTTAATACCATACATTACAACACATTTAGGGAAGCAAACTAACTTAGATAAAACTGGTAACGTACGGTAGGTTTGGAATCAAGACGAGACTATAATTATAGGCTATATATCTATTCTATATGTGTGATACGAGATGCTCCTACTGGTCTCGGCCAGCGGGGTTACCACTTTGGCTCAGTCGGTAGAGCGTTGGACTCACAATCCAGCAACTCAGGTTCGAATCCCAGGATCGGTATGATCTGTTACAATGGCGCCCAACGTGTATTCGAGTTGTTCCCGGTGAACTTCTCTCAGAATTGAGAATTCCTAGCTCCCTGGTGGCTCAGATAGAATACTGGATTAGTAACTTGAGATCAAGTCACCACGTGAAGGGGAGAATGTAACCAGGTGTGATAGAAGATGCTCCAACTTCTGGGTCTCGGCCAGCGGGGTTACCCCTTTGGCTCATTTGGTAGAGCGTTAGACTCTCAATCAAGCAATTCGCGTTCAAATACTGATATACTGTGTATCTAGGAGAGTAGCTATTACGTGCAGATCATTTTATCTTTGACCTTGGCATTTAATTCCCGCGGTAACATAAGGACTTATTCTTAAATGTATGGCATTAACATATGTCATCAGCATAACTGCATAGATAAATAACGTAAGTCTTAAACATAGCAAGACATAATAGTACTGCGAGCTTTGCTATTAGAAATGAGTATGCATGTATTAAATAGCACTCGTCGTTAAATGCGTAATAAATCAAAAATCGCTATTAAATTCATATTTTATATTTGCCTGCATTTGCAACTTCCTGTTAAACCCGAAGGGGGGATGCATATTATCTTTAATTATGCATCTAGTACGCATATCGCTGTAAAATAACAATGGTAAGAGAGCATTCATTGATGTATTCTAATAAATAAACTGTAATTTTAGATGGCTAAAAATGACATTTGAAAGTGTTATGCGTTATATTGGAACATAAATATGCATTAGCTAAATGTCGGCGTTGACCTCGGCCTGACGGGTATCTGGACCCGGAAGTTGATCGTAGTAAATATAAATATTGGCGACAAACCTGTGTGATGAAACACGAATATATTGTTTAAATATGTTGGCGTTGTTTATGCAGAAATATGTGAGGTAAAGGGAACAGTTTTATTTTATTCGATACATGTAGATGGGCGGTGAAAGGTTTCTGTGGTAAATTTTAGGAGGTAATAGTCGAAAGAGTTTCAGTTTTCGTCACCGTAATCTTGCCGGCAAAGGTGGAGATGACAGCGTCCATAACTTTTATTACTAAATTTGTCCGAATCTCGGATGCAAACTATATTTCATTATTCCACAGACATATTGGCCTCCAAATAAATATATTTTTATGACCGTTTAGGCAGTTTGTACCATCGAGTGACCGGCTTTCGTGGTATTAAGGTTCTAAGCGATCTGCGCGTGATCTATTGACGATTGTATCGACATTCTAATGTTAAACGTTGAAAGATTTCATATTGGCCTCCAAATAAATAGATTTTTATGACCGTTTAGGCAGTTTGTACCATCGAGTGACTGGCTTTCGTGGTATTAAGGTTCTAAGCGATCTGCGCGTGATCTATTGACGATTGTATCAACATTCTAATGTTAAACGTTGAAAGATTTCCGCCCGCACCCCCCTTTTATTTCATGTTTTCTTCTCCCATCTTTAACATTGAGAAAACATTCTGTTCACAAATTTCATCCTTTTCAGAAATGAAACATATTTTTTTTATTCCAACCGAACCTGCGCCAACCTGCAAGTTACAGTGTCTTAGCCGAGCGCCTAACCAACTGCACTACCGGGGAACACATGAATGACTAACAAGAATATTCGAGGTGTATCGCTTCATGCACTTCCTAGTAAGGGCCGTAACTCGTGACTATTTGTATAGGCACGAGTGACGTCC
>JAUTBT010034266.1:0-18299 GCA_032361225.1 Lepetodrilus schrolli | reverse complement strand
TTGTGCCCGTACCAGCAGACGGGACATACAATTGACAGGCCTAGTATACCACGTGTAACCACGCCCATTGAAGATCGTCACTTGAGTTATTCATCTTCGCAACCGCTTCCTTCCCGCAACTGCAACGGTATCGAGAGAGAGAGAGAGAGAGAGAGAGAGAGAGAGAGAGAGAGAGAGAGAGAGAGGGTCACTGGAATGGCGCAGATGGGGACCACGCATGAGCACATTGTCAGATCGTTCGGTTGTGCCCGTACCAGCAGACGGGACATACAATTGACAGGCCTAGTATACCACGTGTAACCACGCCCATTGAAGATCGGCACTTGAGTTATTCATCTTCGCAACGGCTTCCTTCACGCAACTGCACCGGTATCGACGGCATTCGCACATCGTGTGAGTAGACAGACAGTGTCCAGACGATTGAGGGAACATGGAATCCAAGCCCGACGACCCTACAATCGAGTGATGTTAACGCGTCAACACCCGCGCGATAGAATGGGATGGACCAGGAGCGTTCGCTAATGGCAAGTGTGGGACTGGGGGCGAGTGTTATTCTTTAATAAGAGCAGGTTTTGCCTGGTTAGAGCTGATGGTACAGCGTGTATACAAATGCCAAGGTGTATACAAATGCCAAGGTGAAAGATTAGCGCCGAATTTCGTCCAGGAAGTACAAGCGTATGGAGGATGTGGTGTCATGGTCTGGGGAGGTATCTGTGGTGACTTGAAAACGAGGCTTATCATCAGTCAAGGCAACCGTAACGCACAGAGGTACAGAGATGAAATTTTGCGACCGATTTTGCTGCCATGAGATTCTCTTCCAACAAGATAACGCGAGACCTCATACCGCAATAATAACTCAAGACTTCTTAAACATCAAGAACATTCCCTTGTTCGCCTGATATAAACCCCATCGAGCATGTGTGGGATCATCTTGACAGACAAATCAGAAGGCGACCAGTTCCACCAGCCAACCGTCAGCCAATGGAACAAGCTCTTCTGGACGAATGGCAAAGGATTCCTGCTGACGTCATCCGACGTTTTACGTCATCGGTCAGGCGTCGTGTTGCGGAATGCATTGATGCATGACGTGGCCATACTCGTGTTTGATGACTTTGAAGTACCTTGGCATACCATTGTTGGACAGGTGTTTTGACCGTGACATTTTAACGTCTCTTATTATAAACACCATGTGTCTTTGTGCCACTGTTCTTCAAAACATGTTTGCAGTCTACATGGAGTGCCACTTGGTTCACGGTATGCAACACAACACTCTCTTGAATACACATATATTGCATTTGCAAAATGTGCTTGTTTTTCTGCAGTCGTCTCTCAAAGTCTTGGTATTGTTTCTTTTGGACGTTTACCTTGAGAGGTAGCAGCAATGTAATGCAGCCTCGGTACGATGCTTGTTAGCCTCATTAGGGACACCGTATGAAGAAATTAGTATTTGTACTACAGCTGCATCAGGTACAATGGTAGCAATGGTTTAAAACATTCACAATTCTGACGAATCAGGACACACAAACCACAACGTAATCAATGTACCAGCATTTAAAAAGGGTTCATTTTGCATACATCTATTGAATGTTCGTATATAGCATTATCGTTCGACATGTACTGTTTCCATGAGGATGATTTAATTAAACAGAAGAGAAATTCGCATCATTCACGTATATACTTGCCACGGTTATTCCATTCACAGCAAAAATAGTTAGGTGTCTTGTTCCAGGATCCTAACATGATCAGACATTATCCTGACAGGACACTTCCACCTCGGGTGTCCTAGTTTGTTTATGCATCCACTATTGATGGTATGGTCCGGAGACCTAACAGGGCACCTACCATTTTCGCTGTGATTGATGTTATTTTCAGTAAAACTGCTCTTTAGTGACGAAATTCTAACATGATAAGAAGAACTCACATTTGAGTAACCCACGTTAAACAGTGGATATCGTATTTATAATTTGGGGATACATGTCTATGCAGCACGTTGCCAGGAATCACACGAACTTCACTGACCCAATAAATCGTTATCCGTCGTTCCTACCACATGCATGACAATCAGATGCATCCCAGGTACGGACTGTCCATGTAATACCCAGGTATTCCTGTATTGATCTGAACGTGCATGAACTATACAGAACCAGTAATAAGACCGCGCGACGATGAAAACTCAGGTACAAGCACATTTATAATATGTATGATGTTCCGTCCTCATTTATGGACAAGATGAAAAGGATCGCATACTAGCTATCCATTGTCATAAATATATTAAGTACAAAAGCTTTAGAGTTTTGCTTTTATAGAAATTGATGATCATGACATATTTTTCCTAAATAAATACGACCGTAGGTATTTCAACTATAACGTTTGATATCACATCGCGGAAACACACACATATACGTTTGATACCTATACTTCGTTCTTTATTCAAATACTGAGTAGGACTATTACCGGTATTAGGATTTAGAGTTCAAGTTCCATTTAAGATTCACCTGTTCTTCACGAAGACCATATTAGCTATTTCAACAATAATGCGCACTAGCTCAGCGAGGACGTATCAATACTCACTATTACTGTCCATTGTTAAAATGATAGTCCTTTATTAACATACTGTTCATGAATATAATTACGTTTTAGAGTTTTGCTTTTATTAAAGATTCACATATTCTTCGCAAAGAACAAGACCTATTTCAATGCTATTACGCGGGATAAATTTGCTTGGATGAAATGGATGAAAGATTCTTTGATCGTATGGAATAGCTTGTCTGTTCCCTGCAGCTCTATTAAGCAGAACCGTTTTCCTACAATGCTTTGTAACGTAGAGAGATCAAATGCGGATCCACATACTCATATTATCAAAGCAATGTGTGTTTTTCCTCTCTATAGAACATCAGCTTCATTTCAATCCATCGTGTAGTTAAATGAAACAGCGTTTATTGAATGTAAAGTAGAAGGCTGCAAAACAGAGAGTGCATAAATTAACTATCGCATTATAAACTCTATCGATAAGTTAATAGGGTTTAACGACAAATAGGGTTTCCAGAAAAAAAAGCCCCAATCAAGGTCACAATAGGTAAGATGGTCTTGGACCAGAATTGGCTCGGCGAAATTACTGTATTCCTACAACACTGATACTGTGTGATGTAAAACTTCAGTGTATACTGTACTATATTTTGTTATGCATTCTATGAAACGAAAAACGTCCTAGCAAATCCCTGTCCGCGATAGTCAAGTTTATTCTTTGTAATATATATTGTACTTTATATGTCGAGGTTCTCGGTCTGAGTGGATAAATGTTCTGTTCTGTTCTGGTCTGTTCTGCTGCCGTAAAGAAATAACCACTACATGTGATAAAATACTACGTAGACAATAACGTATCAACGCCGCCTGACAAAATTATCAGGTAAAACCTAGCAGTGCGTGTTTCCATGACAATTAGGTCAAGGCTTTGCTGCATCTTTCATGTATCAACAGTCAACACAGGTCGCGGAAATAATAATAGTTTGCCTTCATATGAATTACCTGACGTGTGAATTGTAAGAGCCATCTCGCAAAATCTAATCACGATCATACATGCATACTAATACGATTCATTAAGGATTTTTAAAAAAATAGGACGATTAAACACAATGATGCCATTGCGTATTATAATTAGTATCACAATAAGTTCGACCATTCTACCAATATTATTACAATTAAAGTGTAATTACGTTCACATTGAGGTGAATTCTAATATTCGACACGATATTTATTATTAGAGGACTACTACACACATACAAAGTGTATACGATAGATTTTTTTGGAGCTGCAGCGAAAGATGGACAGGCTTTGAAAGAAATGCTTGCAATATTATTGCAATAATTGCTATATAATTGCAATATTGCTATATAAGCGAACAATTTATCTTGTTCTTTATCACTTTGCAAAAAGAAATAACCGTATGAACTGTGCAGGATGTATCGAACCTCTGGTAACATCTGTTTTCCCCAAAACCAGCCTGAAAGAATATAATGCATTGGTGGCATAGAAGAGGTCCTGGTAGGTCGAATACCTGCACGGGGTAATAAACATATTATTGTATTGGTATAATGACTTTGAGGATAAATCAACGATACGCATGGACTCCAGCACTGCTTGTCTTCACGTTCAATAGCGTCTAGAATACAAACTGAATAAGGGCTGTGGGCAATATTACGTTAATCAATGACATACGCTCTTGTGTCAAGGCGACGGTTCCATTTATTGAGATCCAATCTTAGCCACTTTGAACACTATATACAATACACACATAGACAGTAATGGTCCCTGACACCTCTGTTTTGAGTTGATAGGGAGAAATAGAGGCCAGATGCCATGATATCTGAACCAAAATCAAAGTATTTCACAACTACTTTCCTTTAGCAATTCATAAGAATCCCTAGACCAGAGATACACTTACTTGCAAATGTTTTCGTCCATTGTATACATTCATCAAGGAACTGTTAAGGAAACGAATTATCATTATTAATTATTTATCGTGTATGCTAGCTTTCTAGTCGTACTTGGGGAAATGGATATAAACTATATTAGTCATTGTAGCATAGCAACGCATTATCTATAACTTATTACGTAGCGGTTATATATCAGTATCAAAGTATAAATTGGAATTAGGATATTAATTCAGAGCGCACAATTTGTAAAAGAAAATTCAAATCGGTATTTTAATATTAAGTTATAGAAATTATGGGCGCTATGTACATATTCCGTTTTTTCCATACTTGTAGAAGAAAGAAATTGCATATGACATTGCATATGCTCATCTGTCTGCTGCCATGGTAACGACGTAGTTAATAATGATCAGAATCCATACTATTTTCAGTTAGCTATTGCAAGGAATCACATGGTTCTCAACTGGCTCCGTAATGATCTCAAATTTACTTTTACGGTATCTTAAATACTCCAAGACCAGTGCCAATTCCAGCTTGCGCTCGAACCTTGCCGTAAAGAGACATTAAGGGTGCTTAAATCCAAGGAAGTACAAATGACCGTACATTAACGTAATACAACATCGTTGTTGACATTACTGACTTCTAAGTCTTGTCATTTAAAATAAAATAGCAATCTGGTTCTTGTAAAACTGATGTTTTAACTGTCATCATAAAATAGCTTTAATTTTTATATTCACATTAACTTGCTAATATCAATCGAATATCGTATCTATCAATACGAAAAGCATGCACATAATATATATGTACATGTATATTAAGTAATCATATTACACATATTGTTTACCACACATAATACAATAGCATACGACTTACTATCACAATAGTTAGTTGAAACGACTGATGATATTTGTATGTTACGTTTTCCACACATATCAGCAAGTTTGTACATGCATGCAATACATACACTAGGGAGATACACCCAGCATGCCCGAATATTAGGCAACAATACATAACCGGCATTGTTGACTGATGTTCATCGCTATTGCATTTCAATCAACACATTCACACGCAATAACAGTATCTGTCTTACCGGCAGAATTTCTGTGGAAAGGACGCAGCACAAAGACCCGCACAACGTAATTACTCTCAGTTACCTTTGCCTGTCACAATGCACAATGCATAGTTGCACATTAAGTTATACGTACAATTCTATGTTCTTACGGTAATTTAATGATCGCATAATTGGAATGGTGACCATCCACATACGTATCAGAAATACTAGCATAAAATCCAGTATACCTTTATTTACTCATCCATGTCCGCTAACGGTAAAACACATCGCTATCTTATAATAATAATAATAATAAAGTATATTTGTATGGCGCTCACTCCATCCATTTAAGCATGCTCAGAGCGCAAATAGGTACCATGATAAGGACACAATACATTCATTATAAACAATCCATTCTATCTTTGACTTAGGGTTCGCGGGGTTTAACCTTTTCATGAGAATCAGAACATGTCCAATTTGAAATTTCTAATCCTCTACATTCTTCTCTACCAACCACAGATGAATGGGAAACACGGTATCAAATTGTCCAGTAGATCCTTGCCCGGGAAATCGAACCTTTTTCATTCGACACAATGCGCGGGTCCATTGCATTACTAGACATTTGCCACAGTGCATTGATCAAATAATGGTGTCAATGTGCCCATGTATATGTTCAAAGGGATACCCATTTAATACGGAACTGCCTCGGTTCATTCTGCTTTGTCCCCCAATATCCGTGATGGTCTGTGTCTCAGAACGCAGCCCAGACCCAGGCAGAGGACTCCGCCGTTCAGACTACCTAAACAGTATAATAGGCTTCACACAGAGACGAGATCGGGTTTTCACACAAGTTGGTGTTGCGTTGCCATGGCAGTGGAATATTGTAAGTGTTGCGAATGAAATCATGTCCGCGAATACGAAGTATAAGTGGTCAGTGATTATACCCGAGGTGATGTTTTACTGCAAAAAGTAGACAACTTGAACTAAATGAAAACCAGAAAAGCAATGAATAAGGGATCGCGTTTGGTATTGATGGATTAATAACTGTCCCATAAAGTAGAAGCAGCATAATTTACTATGCTACTCTAATAACCCACATGCTATTTCAAAGATCAGTTCGTTTGATATATTGACCGAGTTCTTACAAGGAGGTACAATAATTGACATACTATCGAAATAGAGTACCCGTAGGATGATTACTAGTAATGAAATGTTGAAGGATTTATAAATGTCCATACGCGCCCAAAGGTCACGAAACTTAATTTTAGTATGATTTTCATGATCAGTTTTTTAGGAGACTTTCGAAACTTCGGGTTAGGGTAGCTTGGGTTGTATACCCCTTAGAGTGTTGAGAAGGTGAAATTAGTGCATATTGATCCATTGATCGGGGTAATAATGTAGCCGTTTGATCAACTTACGGTTGTAATTAATATTGTGCAGAAACTGTTTTGTAAAGAATGAAAACAATTGTCAACATTGCGTCCAAAAATTATGTTGCCACCTTAAATAACACGAGCCTGGTGAAATTACCCTCGAATAAGAATGTAAACATTACGCCATGTGTTGACATCTAGCCTTATAACTGGTAACACTAAAGACATACTTCTATTCTAGAGCTCTCAATGTATAGAACACCATTATGTTGTTTTCTTTCATACAGATAATATAAAGCGATGACGACAGCTTCTTGAATAACATACTAGAAATATAGATTCAATGATAAAGGCATGTGGTAATTAAACTTACGATATATTTAGGAGGTGGTATCCATGTGCAATAACTGATTTACAGGAGTTGAGTAGACCCAGCTTTCTCGCCGAGAGTCGACCGAGATCTCGCGAGACGTCAAGACTCAGCCAAGTACCGTGTACCAGCAATCAACACTAGATACTGGGGCTAATATACTTCAGATATTAATAAAGAATGATTAAAAATACAAAAACACAGAGAGAGAGAGAGAGATTAAAAAAAGATAGAGAGATGAATTCACAACCATTAAATCTAATCGTAATATATCAGTTTCAATTCATAGTCTCACAAGACAGTCTGATGTGCTCGATCTTCGCGTAAATAATTACTTTCATAAGAATATAATTATTAACAAATCTAAATTTGGAATTATCTGACGCATATACACCGCAGTACTGTTCATATGCTTTTATGCCTGTCGTTAGAAGGTAATCATGTGAGTGGAAGTACAAACGAGAAAAACAGAAGAGCCGTTATATATTATGAAACCGTATCTACGGCATATTATCAAGCAATTACGGGACTGAAATTACCACGGTAACCCTTTAATCACACATGTAAATGTCTACATCAGATGTATGCCGAGGATACCGGTCTATCATAACTGTGAGCATTATGCCATTATATTCAATAGGACACAGTTTCAGAAAGCTCGTGTATCCAGTAAGATACCATAGCGCTCTCGTAGCGATCAGCGAGATCGGCGGATACGAGAGTACTATGAAGTATTAGTAGATACACGAGCTTCATGATCATGAAACCAAATCCGGGCAGGTTTTCATGAAGGGGAAGGTTTTCATGAAACTCTCGTATCCACTAAGAGTGGATCTCGTAGCGACCAGCGAACTACATATATTACGATATACGAGAGTGCTATGGCCTCTGAGAGGCTACGAGAGCTTCGTGAGGTGGTACCCAGGCGATGTGAAGGAATAGATCGATTATAAAAGCACACACGGCAATAAGTCAAGTGTCGCAAGTACAGAAAGTTATATTAGCAAATATCGTTAAATATTAAAACAATAGAGAAAAATGGATTGATGTTCCTTTCCGCTTCGCGTCCGTAAATAACATTACTGAAGGGCTCAGCCCAAGGTGCGCAGAGAAAAGCATGGTGTTATATTATTGATCGATTCTACAGGCTCTCACGGCATAATGTTGACCATTGAAATCCAATGCCGCCGCTGAGCTTGATGAAAATGTTGGGAATATTGTCTGTTACAGCAGATGCGTTTATGTGCCCCCGGGGAAGAACAATTGTTGGGACGGTGTATGCAGCCAAGCAGCGGCAATGGACAGGAACTAAAACTCTATTCTCGCAGCTCAATCTCTCTTAATAATCAAAACAGGACCAGAAATTCATGAACTGTATTCTGATTTGGCGCTAGTTGCTTTACCAAGGTATGAAACCCATTGGGTAACTGCAGTGCGCATGCGAGTAGATAATGTCGTGAAGGTGATGAACTTAAGGCAACCGGTGAGATTGATGGATTCCCATGTCAGACTGCCGATCTGTAATTCAAGATACTGTATTACTAGGCTAAGAAGGCAAAACATAATGCGTAATTGCCTCATCGAGCGTCCATCCATACTTCTATAAAAGGAATGGTACGGTATAATATGATGGAAAATACCTTGTCGACTCTACAGCATTAGGGTGTATGACAAGCCGTATTATTCATCAGGATCGACAATGATCAAGTGCTGGCGCCAAATCCTAGTATGCATGATCAAAGAGGTGCTTGGTTAGTTCAACTCTATCAGACTGACACAGGCGCATTGGATTGGTGTCGCATGACATCATGAGATACAGCGTCGATCGGTCTTGCAGAATCAGCTGCATGCATCGTGTTCATATATTCTCCGATCACCGTAGGTGCCCCAAAACAAAGCTTACACAGCAACAACAACAAAAGAATACGACAACAAAAGTTAGGTCTACTGTTCCAGGATCCTGACAAAATCCTATCAGGATCCTGGCAGGAAACTATTACCTCGGGTGTCTTGCCAGGAACCTAACACGACACCTAACGTGTTTGTATGTGTTATTATTATTACACAACCACATCAGACACTGGTCGCGTGTTTCGTCGTAAACACGATGCTCCTGGTACACTCTACGTCATCGCAGCACTTTGAGGTTATTATTAGCGATCAGCGAGTCTTTCGAAACAGATCCACTAGCAGTATAGCTACTGTCAATAATTGTGAGATTTAGTACACCGATGTCATGCCTTAGTAAAACCGATCACAACTTTAGGAAAGCTCTATTGTGTACAGCAGTACAGCTTTCTAAGGACTCTGCTGTACGAAACGGCGTAACTCAAAGGAAGCCAAAGACTAGACCTATAGAAAAGGATCATCAGTAGCTGGGCCTAAGATTACCATCTAGAACTCTTCTATTCACATGGCCATTTAATTATATGTATACGAGTACTTGTAGATGGTAGGATGAACGACCATAACAGGAAAAGTGCTAAGGTAAAACCAAATAGCTACTATTAGTATAATCTTCCATATAAGGCCTAATGTTAGGCGTTTTGAACGGGTCTCTTCCGTGAAGAACCTAGTGTTGGAGATAAAACCCGAACTAATTATTGTTTTATCATCTACATGTACATTACTTTCTTATCAACATAGAGATGACATGGATCTTACCCAAAGCGACAGCTGGATAAATTCAGATAAATTTACAGATTTTGAACCGAGATGTATTAACGTGACGTAGTTCATATTAATTTTATTGAATGCAATATTACTGTCTAAATTATGAATAATCGATCGTTAAAGTTGAACCAGATGCTTATATTAAAATACTATGCTTTAAACCATGATATACTTCAATTGGCTACACATCATATTTCGAGTAGAAAACAAACAAAAAATTGATAAAAGTTATACAAGTTTATAAGCTTAATATTTATGTAACAATCGTGTTTCTATAACTCGGAACCCATGATTACTCATAGTGCTACAGTATCATCAACCGCATAGATTAACAGCTGATAAAATACACGCTTTAATGAGCAATATTACACAACACTTTCGAATGTTATCGAGCGGTAAGGAGACATGCATACAGACTCAAACACATTGGCTGTCACATTATGTCAGTAACGATGTCTCCATAATTCGTGTCATTCTATTTGATATGCATCATTGCAGACCTTTCACCTGATCAGCATCTGTCCATGGCGGAACGGAATCGTGGCGGAATCAATTTATCATAGCATCAAATTATCTGAAGTATTTGACGTAAACAAGGTACATCGTAAGTTCTTATGTGGTATCCGTGAAATAAATTAACATGGTACCATCTTGCCTTGAAAAGTAGTTATACCAAATTATCTGATGATGCTACGTTCATCGGTACTGACTTGTCAGTTTCCTTTTAACACGTTTAATACGTAATAACATAGATTTACAAACATTTCTAATTCCCTAATATATTATCTGTGCATTCTCATCATTCTACCTTTCATCTGTACGCACATTCTCCTGGACGTACTGTTCGTCAGGGCGTAAATAAAGTGCTGAACCTACGTCATTTCCTGCTATCGCAAAACCATAGAGTACACTCTTCTTTGAGCTTCAACCACAGTACGACACTAATGCCGTGTACAGTACGCATTCCTGGCATTCCTGGTATGATGTTTCTATTACGTGTATTTTAAGGACATGGCCTTGGGTTTCATCCCTGCCTTGCCCAACATATATATTATGTTGGCATGAGAATAGGCTTTCGTATAAATATGTTGACATTAGGCTCTAGTATAGATATGTTGACATATACGTTGACGTTATAGTAGGCTATCGTGCATATATGTTGATATTAGAGTAGGCTAGGCTACATTATGTTGACCTTACACTACAGTCCAGTGCATATACATACATATGTTTCCTCTATAGAAGGCTCCACTACATCAAAATGTTGACGTTAGAGTAGACATTAGCATATATCTATTGACAATAGAATACACTCCTGTATATAGTGATATTTTACCATTATGTAAATCTCAACAATGCACTCTCATGTTCTACGTAGGCGCCACTGCATATAGTGTACGTCGATATAAGAGTAGGATTTACTACACAAGTCGACATTAGAGTAGGGTACACTATTGAATAAAACGACACTAGAATATAGGTTCACTACACACGCATTCGGATGTTTTATTATTCAATTAGAAATACCACTAATGTATCAGTCAAATATTTTAGTGGTCATGTCCAGTAAACGAATCACTCCAACACCTGGTAAAGTACAAATCATAATGATTTGTATGCTAGAAGGACAGCGGATGAGTGATGTACATTACACGCGAAGGTGTCATCGTCATCTGTTCCCTATGAAATACATCACCCAGCAGCTGACTATAAGCTATCTGACCTGCTCTTGACATATAGCACGCCTTGCAGCAGGTCAACACAATTGGAAAACACCCTCTTGCCGTCCTGGCTAAAATTGAATGGAGATATCGATTCGTGCAGCTAAAATACATCAACGAGTTATAATTCCTCTGGAATATCCAGTTTGGCCTCTTCTCTTAAGTAGCCTGTTTGTAACAGGAGTGCGAATTGCGTATGAAGACATAGACCTCTATACTGTCTTGTTAGTCATTTGATGGCGACACAACTGAGCATATATTGAGCGAGCTTCTTTTTCGAAAGAGAAAAGCTTTGTTACTATCCGATGGAGGCTGTTACTTTAAAACAATCCGACAGACAGAAAAATAAGTTCAGACCAATGAAAACAAAACACTCAACACGTTCTTCCACAAAATATGGCAATGGGCTTTGAGAGTCAATACCGATGAGGTACGAACAATAAACTGCTTTCATCGGCTGAACAAGGCTGTTTTCATATTTCGTGTAACCTTTGCCTGAGTCTATAAAAATAAGTAGATGAGATAGTATCATATATCAATAATGATATGTTACGGCTAATATTCCGAGCCGCGCAGTTAACCAAGGTAATAATGAAACGGGCTATTGTCACGTAGCTTGACTGCTATTCTTTGTTCGATATCCTTGGGGCCGGAAGTCATAAGCTTTACAGCCCATTTGAATTGTTGGTAATACACATTAAAGGGAAAACCACGCATCAATGTTCTAAGTCTTCGACAGACACCAATGTTTAGTGTGAGTGCGGAATGCGGTAATATAGAAAGTCCTTCACACACAGCAGTCTGATGACAGTAAACGTGGAGCACTGCACATACCTAATGTATGTTTATATTTCTAGGTACATGCACTTGCACACAGCATATTTCACGTAACACATGCAACACATTGTTGATAATACAATACACGAGATACAGTGGATCATACTGTATTCGAAACATCGACTTCGACGGACATAGCCTAATAAAGTAACTGAATAATCTTTTACTTATATGTTTTCCATCATATGTCAGATACTAGTACATGAAAACATACCTTACATACGTCTACCGGAATTCATCAGCTAAGGGAAAGTTGAATATGGACATTATTTACACTGTTTTTGCCATTTGTTTCTAAATAATGTGTTGAATTTTGCCAGATATTATGTGTATACATATAAAATAATATAGTATGTATTAAAATGTTACCAATATACCTTGAAATAACAAGTAATGAGAGTGCAATTCGTGTAAGTTTATGAGAACAAGGAAGTATTCAAATATTTCGTGTATCATGCTACTTTGGCTGACTAATAACTATGCAAATTAAGGAGCTAATTTCACATGACGTCATTTTCATGTGACGTCATACTACTATTTACTACTGCAATTTACTGACCTGCATGTATTCCTACGCTTAACTTTAAAATGTCGATTCACACTTTGATGTTTTCTTCTTATGGAGAAGTATTTAAGTTTGACATTAGATGATAAAGAGAGTATTAACCTTGTGTCTTTAGATATCGTCTATATCATGCAGTTAGGGATATTCTCTATGTATTAGACTCGATGAAGCTCGTCTAATACAAATATTATCCCTAAGTGCAGGATATAGACGATATCTAAATACACTCGGTTAATAATCTCTCTATATAATGATCATTAATAAGCAGTAATAATTTTTGTAGTGTAAGCTTTATCTGTATATAGGTGTATGTATAGTATCTTCAAGGTAAAGCTTGGGCCAGGCAGTAGGCCTAATGATGAGCTGCAAGCTAGACCTTGAAGATACTATTAGAGAAAGACATGTATTACACACATCAACATTGTGGCAGACCTGAATGATATAATACAATAGCTATAAAAGAAGAATAACCATATATATACACCTATGTACAGAAACATCTGAGATTACCACATCTGTAACAATGGTTGACTTACATTCTACGATTATACCACGGTACGCATTTAACCACATTTAGTGAATGTACATATCAATTCATCCCATAATTTTTACCATACACTCGTTCATAATTTAGCATTACGATGCAATACGGTGATCTCTTAGTTCAAGTATACTATATATTTATTATCATACTGTGATAGGATCACCTATTTGTTGATACAACTGCAATGTTGTAGTGTCATTAGTGTCATGTCATTATTGTTGTGTCGTTAGTGTTCTTGGTATTCGTCGACTTTCGAGGTCAATACCGAATAATATCGATATAAATCACGTTTCAAATTAATAGTAATACATGGTAGGCATTGTTCAATCATTTCATGTGTTGTTATCGCCATCACAGCAACACGTGTAAAACCACAACATGTATCATCCTGTTCCAACTGCTGTCATTGAGGTGATGGATACGTTGCCACCTGCACTGATTCAGACGTCACAGGTGTCACTGTAGCACGTGGTACCGGCGTACCCACCACCGTTATAATACGGACCGTAACTGAATAATTAATACCAATGTCTGACTTTAAAGAAACGCATGCACACGTTACTTTTAGTAGATTATATTAACTCAATATTATTAACCAACTAAAATAAAACTCGGTGTATTTTTTTCTTATACTTACGACGTTCAGGTTGTTAGAACTGTTTCCATTATCAGATGCGATATATCGATCTTGATGTGTGATAATAAGACTAATAATTAGATATGATAGCAGATTACTTCAATGGCGTCTTAATGAATGTCACTACAAGTCTGTATTACGCTTCATCGCATGGATACACTCCTGGCTTAAAGACGTGCACCTACTAATGTAGAGCGATAAATAAAGGACATGACGATCTGTTCAAGAGTGTGTTCTACTATACATGTTTCATCTACCGATCAATAGTGAAAGTGGCTTCCCAGACGTAGGTGTCTAAGGGGAATAGATAGAATAGATGAACGTTGACATCGGTATTGAATGGATCTTTCTGTGTAATCTTTACCTCAGTATCAATTTCACAAGTATTTATTCCAGATAAAATACATTTAAGTGCTATATTGAATAGGTGGATTCGCCAGGTAATGCATCCAAACATGCCAATGCCATATCTAGCAAAGGTTATCCAAGTTAATACGTTCATTAACTATGCACTATACACTTAAACTATACCCACATTATCTGTGGCCACTAGTATCAGTAAAACGTTGTCGTTGTATAGTTAATTATATAAGTAAACACACATTCATAATAGACGTCACCAAGAAGAAAGCATACAGGTGTTTTTATTAATGTTTTGATAATTGCTGAATACAAGTAGTTCATAATAATCTTGCATTGCTTAATGTTATGCATGGTGATACCTTGATCAGTGGCAGACACTACAAAACGGAACATGTTTAGGAGGATATGATATAGTCGTATTCTAGTATAGAAAAACAAGGCATTAGTATTAACTACCCTCAACCGTATTCAAGCCGGAGGCAATAGCAGGTGCTAAACAGAGCAGGCTAATAATTAACCAAGCAGTGATAATGATAGCTAGGACATTAGTACTACACATTGATTTTGGCTTACATAAAAGTTATTCCTGACACGAACTATGCACAATGTTAAGTTGACATAGTCATAATTTCAAAAGTCAAATGTAATATCTATATGTAGAAAATCCAAACCAGTAGCTGCAATACACAAATACACAAATACACACACACACACACACATACACACACACACAAACACACACACATACACACACACAGACAAATACACACACATACACACACATACACACAAACACACACAAACAAACACATACACACATAAACACACACACACATACACACACACATACACACACATACACACATATACACACACACCATGATATGAGTGAAGTAATTTTGATTCAACCCCGATTCAACAGATGAATCAAGAATTGTATTACAGGAAAATTATTGTATGCAGTTAGGATTGTCTTGATGTGTTATGTGTGTATACTCATCGGTACTACTCCTAAATCAGCCTTAATGCATACATGCCTCGTGGACATTCACATGAGTATCACAAGTAGTACCTACCTTGTTGAGTCTTCTGCCTATGAAAAAACCGAGGACTATTCCTCGGACTGACTTTGGTGGAACCACTGCCTTCTTCTGGAATGGTGTGAGAGGAGAATGTCTTCGTCTCCGACAACATCCGATTGAGGGTAGCATCCGTCTCAGGTATGAGAAACGTCGTGGCAGTCACGGTGTTAGACAAGAGCCTGTCCAGGGATGACCCGCTGTCTGACATGGACCTCACCTGTTTGGATCTCGTGCAGGGTTGGAGGAACTCGCACAGTGACCCCTTGATATTGGGCGGAGAGTACAACGACACATGCTTACCCCCGGACTCCGAGAAGAGCAGAGCGGATTTCACTTTGGATTCGGGTGGAGAGGAAGGTCCCTCGCAACCGCGGGTTATATACGGATGGCAGCGGTTTTCCGTTAAGGGCGGACCCATGCCGCCGATTAATCGGACTTCCGTTGTACCCGTTACTGGGTTAAATGTTATCCGGGTATCCGCTTTCAGCGGTCGGGAGCTAGATGAGGTAAAGCTGTAGATGCTGGCGGACTTAATCCCCCCGCGGAGTGGCCCACGGGTAGACAGGCCTGATCCGTCTTCATCCTTCCGATACTCAGTGGAAGATTGCCTCTTCCTGTCGAGGTCAGAACCTTCTTGTGGAGCATCAGACATGCTTATAGAAATATATAGGCCTCCTTGTTAACATTGTTACTTCACAGGGATAGATACACTCCAAGTAAGACCACTCGCGGCCATAGTCGTCTCTGAAATAGCTTCCATGATGAGGTACATAACAAGGTATGGGGAGGACGACATTACTTAAGATTGCCACTGACATCACTACCCAGCCTTGGCGTCTTGCCGTACGTGGCAACTGACATAATTACATCTAAGGAAAAGCAAATTGAAATAAATTGGCTCTCCTTTGCCTCGAAACCATATTGCAAGAACAACACTACATCCTTCCATTACGGCGAATCCATTAGGTCCACTATTAAATCCACCGCCCTGTATTTCAGCATAGAACATTTACAGATCCCGACAGATGGGCTTCATAGTGCTTCCGGTACAAACATATACAATGATATGTTTATTTTCGACGCTTTATTGTACACGTACATCGGAAAACAATGCGTATGTTTACATTGATAACTCTAGGATGTAAGGCAGCGTAATGTGATCGATGAACAAGCTGGAGAATAAAATCCAGATAGGGCGAGGAGGACAGTTCAAAGCGTGAGTTGTTCCAATTAAAATGCCCATCTTGCAGTCCCAAAAGACCTCTCCAATCTTACTCCCAGCCTTGTAGGTTAATAGCACAGGAATGTACGAAGCGCTTCAAGACTCACACTAAAAAGACACACTGACAGCCCCGTAATCCTGCAGGTGAACTCGAAGATAGACCTGTGTGGCTATCCGACTATCGATGCTATTTGCTGGTCGATTTTTCCCAATGGGAGACAGCCTCAAAGAGGAGTAAACCTCAGGTCACGAGATTCATCCCGCTCCGTACCTCGCACTACGTTAATTATTCACATAGCACGGGCTCATCCCTAGTCAAGAAGGCATGAGTACACATGGCAATGCTTAAATAGACGTGAACCGACAGATGCGAAGGAATCAATTAAACAGGTATCGTTGATCAGCACCTGGTCTGATCACGGGAAGTTGGTCACTAGTCAGGGCAGCCAGACTCTTCTCATCTCCAATGTCTCTGCAATTGCAACATAGGCGCTCAATCTATGCAGGATACAACCCAGTCTTATAGTCCTCATTCACTTCCATGTTGCTTTCATTACCACAGTGTTTGGAAAGCCAAGTGACTTGTTATTGTACCAAATGCCTTGATGCTCCGCGAAATGTGGTCACGATTTTCATCCGGGCTTGCGACTCCCTTACCTATGACATCACTCCGAAACTAATCTCGTGTTTGTTATGAAGCCACACCCGCTATAAGTACATGCACCCTGTCGCTGTCAGCCTATTAGAATCCAAAGACGTGGATCTATATATCCTTTAGGTCTTCACGTACGAATAATGTCAATCACAGGTCTGTCCAGGAGAAATCAATTGCATATTTGTTAATGCTTGAGAATGGAATCAATATACACGAATATGTGGTCTGCAGGTTAGGCCGCCTTGCTGCGTTGGCATCGACCCCTCCGAGACTACTAAGCTTCCACTAGCAGACTGCTACCACGTGAGTCACACTAATGTCTGTCGCAGGGAAGTAGCACGCAGCTCCACCTCGGTAAAATGTATATGCATGCCATACACTATTCCTGACAACTACCTATTATAACAACACCGGTAATTGCCAGCTAGTAAGTAGGTAGGTAGGTATATTAATTGCTAGAATTGATTGGTTGTATATCAGTAGGCATACTCCAGTGGACTCGGACCCGCTCGCTGTTCCACATCATAGGCGTCGCTCACACACATGAATAAAGGACATGTTACGGAAACACAACATTAACAAACAACACGTTTGAGCTGTATTGAGGCAATTATTCTCCACCCATGACCGTGTATTACAAATATGGTTTGGCTTGAAATAACCGTGGATTTATATCCAGGATTCGTGATAGATAATTTAAACATGGATGTTGATTATGTAATATTATAGTCAGACATCCACACACTATATATATATATATATATATATATATATAT
>JAUTBT010034255.1:0-18301 GCA_032361225.1 Lepetodrilus schrolli | reverse complement strand
GCTCGTGCAATATAAATCATTACATTCGGGACATAAAGTTGATATGAAATAGAACACAGTTTAATATCCTCTATATACTCAAAGTCTTCATAACAAGAATACTGTAAATAATAGACAAACCAGATCTTGAGATGACTAACCTGTCAGCAAGTGCAGCTATGACGGTTGAGTCGATACCTCCAGAAAACAACACTGCCACATTTGCAGCATTCATGTAACTGCCATCCTTTTTCAGAACACCTTCCTTGCGATTGGGTGAATCTGTGTCAAGGCCATTTCCATGACTACAGGATTCCATGTAACAATCGCCCTTGCCCAAAGTATCTCTCCCATTGGGTGACTCTGGGTCCAGGTCATTTCCATGACTACAAGAATCCATGTAACAATTATCCTTGCCCGAAGCATCTCTTTCATTGGGTGACTCTGGGTCAAGGCCATTTCCATGACTACGACACTTCTGGGAGCAGACACAGCCCTTAGCAGGTCCACCAGGCAGTGCAGAATCACCCAATACATCTGGGACATTTACATGTGACTTGCTTCTCATCTTTCGGGGCAAATTATGAACACGAGTCTCCACTGCTGTCAGCAGTACATCTTTCAATTGTTCCATAGCTTTCTTCATGACTTCATTTTCAAGAACCGTCGACAAATAGTCCGGAAACAAATCCTCGCCATTCTGAGGTGTAGTTTCCAGAGGTACTAACGGTTCATAGTCAGGGGGAGGTAACTCTTTGTTAAGAATAGGCATCCAGGAAGGGAGATCGCTGCCAGTGTTCAGTTGAATTTCGAACTCTGTAGAACTAGGATAAATTTTGCTGTGGAGGTTTTCTTCCACAATTTTATCCATGGTTCCTGGCCATGTGACATCTCTCCAGGGAAAGATTATCAATTTAGGGTGGATTTCACCATCTTCGCTGTGACTGAAATCCAGACTGTAAATCCCAATGGACGGAATCTCGTGGAACTTCTGTAGACAATGAAGAATGTGGCACATGTACTAACAATTAACAGCTTCTTTGTTTAGTGCTAAACCAGTGAGAGAGATATATATATATATGTTATAGTAACTTCTATCATTGTAAGCAACAATTTAATTAGGAGAAAATATCAAAATTATTACAATTTCCCATCATCAATTTGAATTTGTAATAAAGATTTGTTCTGAAATATGCTCAACCGATCGACCCCCTTCTACTTTTCAATGTATCCATTTAGCTATTAACAAACATGAAAAGGGTTTCTTCTTTACATGCAGTTTTATCTGTACAGAGGACAGGGCAAACATGTCATCCTCGTGTTCTGGGAGATGCCACAGCAAGCTTCGTCTCCCAAACACATCTCTCCCAAACCAAAGTTTCTTGTCTTCTGCCTGCGGAGGTAAAATAAGTCAGGAACTAAATGTTAGTTTTAACCCTTTCCCTGTTCACAAAAAGAAATCATTGGTCATGAATATTCTGGGAATTTCCATTAGAGGAGGGTTAATTTCACAATCTTTGCTTTTATTATACAGCAAGAAGAATATATTTAAAAAAAATTAATTGGGGTTTAGAGCCACTTTCAAGAATCTTTCTCTTATACCACAGCTTGTCATTTAGGGCAAGAGGAAACCCACAACATCCGTAGCACTGAACGTTGCAGTAAACCTACACGCACTAATTGAGAGACCAATGATGATAACTGCATTGCCACAGTACAGACAATGCATCCTACCATGATCACATTAGAAAGGTAACTTTCGCAGACATTGATGCCGGGGTCCCAGGACGGGATTTGAATCCAGATCCTTTGGCTCTGGTCCAAACATTCTACCATTACGCTATCAGTATCACCCACCTCAGTAAGAAGCAGAATTGGTGCAGTTGCTGCAGAAACCAAAAACACTTGGGTTCCGCAACAACACCTGTTCCACCACCACGTGGCACACTCCTACTCCCTATCTGTCTGTGCACAAACACCTGCATCAACTGTGGCCATCTGCGTCTTACCGAGCCACTTCCTCTCACCACTACAATTGTAAGTTACATCACTTCTCCCCCACCTGCCAGTAAATGAAGGCCCACGGTCCGTGGAGTTGTGACAGAGTTTTCAAAATGTCTTCATCTCCCTCAGAATGTGTCAGTCGACGAAAAAGTGCTTCCGTATCGTTTTCATCTTCTTCCAGCTAAAACAGAAAAATATGTGATGTTACTAATTTACACAATTAAAAAATATATAATGTGCATGTATTGCTTTTATTGAATAATGGTGTGTGTGTGTGTGTGTGTGTGTGTGTGTGTGTGTGTGTGTTGGGGGAGGGGTTACCACATGATAAATAAGCAATAGAAAACATTTTATTTTAATTAAAAACATTGCACATGTAACTAAAAGTTCTATTTTATTAGGACTTCACAATTACATTAAAATCTGTTCTTGATTTGATCTTGGTGGATTACATTGTCGATCGTGACCAATATTTGGCAGGATTTCCAACATCAAGAGTGGTAGTCACGATAAAGTGATGTTACAACTACTTACATCCAACCCTCCAAATACTTCTCCATTCCACAAGAATACGTTCTCATTGTCATCTCGGATTGGCTGAGGAGTGAGGTTGCCACGGAGATGAAGGACACACCCACCGAACAACAGGGAGGTAACTCTGGAGAGTTGAAGAATATGTGTTCCGTTGCTGTCTGGTCCCCTGTTTTTTATGTGGGACCTCTCAAAGACACTGTCCTACAAAACATGCAAGATAACTGTTACATTATTCCAGTTTTAGAGGCATATCATGAATTTAATATCATATCCTCCATGTTATATCATATATGTTAATATTAATGTACTAAGAATAGGTATGATAGTGCATGTCGATGGTATGTGCTGTTATTAGTTATCTACTGGTTACAATTTCTGGGCATCGGTAAAGATATTGATAGATTTTAGCACCCAAGTTTAAGCACGGAAATTTTGAAATATAAGCATAATAAAATACAATTTCCTGGTGTCTACAGAACAAACATTAACATTTTTCAAACCCATTATCGAGGGGGGTTTGGATGGCATGCTCCCAATTTTTTTTTAAATGAAGGCATAACACAGTACAATTTCCTGATGTCTATAGCTAATGTGGTCTGGGGGTGTGCTTCCTGAAAATTTTGAAATGTGGTCTGGAGGTGTGGTGCCCGAAAATCTCGAAATGTTGGTGTAACATGCCGATCCTGGGATTGGCAGGGTGTGATATAAGACGCTCCTACTGGTCTCGGCCAGCGAGGTTACCCCTTTGGCTCATTCGGTAGAGCGTTGGACTCACAATCCAGCAACTCGGGTTCGAATCCCAGGATCAGCATGATCCTCTCATACATAGGCATAAACAAAGTGCGATATCCTGGTATCTATAGAAATAGAACCCACAATGTTATCTATTGTGGTCTAGGTGGTATGCACCCGAAAATTCAAAATGTAGGTATGACAAAATGCAATTTCCTGGAATTGGCAAAGATATTGACATCTTTTAGTACCCATGTTTTATCACCAGAAATATTTATATGTAGGCATAATGAAAAGCGATCTACTCGCATCTGCAGAAAGACACATAAGCTACTAGGGTCTGGAGGCAGCTTCCAGAAATTTTGAAATACAGGCATAGAAACAATTTTCTTTTTATCAACGGATGTTCCAAAATGTTTTATTTTAATGTAGACATAATGAAATGTGCTTTCATGGCCCTGCAAGCAGAAAGAATATGGTAAATCACAGTATATTTTAATAGATGAACTTTGAGCTAATATTGTATTGATCATAATTTTTTAATATTTGTTTTGCTTAATAAATTGTTAAGAAACATGATCAATGTGATTTTAATGTAGTTCTACAACTTCAACACTTTGTACTTAGAAATCTAGTACTCATGATTGTGTATAGATAATGCGGACTAACTAAAGATAAACAATATATGTTAATTATAAGACGAACATTTAGTATAAATTCAGCTCCTTCCTGTCTCGAAAAAACACAACAAATACCACACATCGTCACATGCAGAAATGCAACCTTTCAATATTTCCAGCTGTTTTTGTGATGCATATTGATTGCAGTTGTCTCCCCTATATGTGAACAAAATAGTACTCATGCAAAAACATATATTATACAATCACACCGCGTTGTGCACATCCAGTGACTCACGTTATTTAATTGTTATTTATCTGGAGGCAACCCACATATAATAGCAGTAATATATCTAACCAATCAAATAAGACAAACAAACGTACATCTCTTGGAAGCAGGATGTTATATAATTTTTTTTAAATCAAATTAACGATCGATTACTTAAGCAGATATAATCATATGTGAGAATACAAACATGCATTATGATTAGGGTGCACGTGCCTTGAAAGTGTGAATATTTCATGGGTATGAACAAAGGTCAAAGTCACTAGATGTCAATACATGTATATGTTTGTCCACTATCAGTATTCAGATTTGCTTGGCACCACCGTTCTATGGAGCTGGTAAGATTTCATATTCGAGCATGGGCAATGTTTGTTCACTCATCCTAGAGGGCGCATGTCAGTAATTATAACGTCTGTAGCCGACGGTGTCGTTGCACGTGGACAGTGTCAGCTCTCTAACCGTAGTATGGAATTTTGTGAAAAATGACATGTCAACGTGCTGACGTCAAATACTGCATTCTATGAAATTCAACATAGCATGGTATAATTGTCTCGAGCTATCTAATAAGATTATACTAAAACATATACAATTATATAATGATTCGTAAGTAAAATAAATGCTATGCGTTTCTTTCTTTTTTAATAGTATATTTAATAGATAAGACGAAAATCTAACTAAATTGTTAAAGATACCTGAATGTGCATACCTGAAAAATATATGTTTCACTACATATAGATATAACCCCAATTTTTTTTAATTTTGTTAAAATAACATTATTATTATTAATATATAAAAAAAATAAAGAATGTATTAAAACAAAATAATGGCCTGCTTCAAGTGCTTGTGGTGCATGCAAGTTGACATGCAAGAACTTTCGTTGGTTGATTTAGGGATTAAAGACACTTTCAATATGTTTTCACTCACATCATGACTTGCATGTATATGTACAGCTTGTACTAGTCTGGATTTCAACCAGTTTTTATAGTGATAGCTCACTGGAATATCATGGCGCAGATAGAACATGGACACCCCACTAAGGCATAGTATACTGATTCCGCGCCGAATCCACTTTATTGCTGAGGGCCAAGCAGAGGAACAACAAGTACCATCTTATAACGTCTTTTGGTATGACGCGATTGGGGATCGAACCCGCAACCTTCCGCACTCCGGAGAGTACGGTTTCTTTTACCAGCAAGATTATGTTAATGCAAAACTTTAATAGAATTAGTCGTGTATAAAGTACTATCAAAGCAGGGGACATAACTGCGACATCGGGCACCTGTAAACTTCCGGTTTTGTAAACCCAGCGAAAACATGTCACATTTCGACAAAAAAACACAGCCAGTTTTGTGACAAAGCATAACTTACTTCAAACTTCTGTTGTGCCTTCTTAAATCTATCTGACAACTACACGGAAATTGACGGATAGTATTGATCAAGGGCGGTTGGTGTTGAAGATAGAGACAGGTCAAAGGTACGGGTTTCCACCAGGGCCAAACTATTGACAACATTGATCAATAGACTCAAACTTGTGTTGCTAAAGATAGAAATAGTGCTATGGAGTATATACTCCTAATTGAACAGTTGAACAAAATTTTGAGACTATTGATATGTACGATGTCAAAGCTTGAAAGTACGCAGTTGCATGTAATAATAACCAAATAACAACTATAGACCTTTGGTCAGGGTATTCAGCTGGTAATATATATTGATTTGTTTGACTTTTAGAATACCAGTAAAGTATGGATAGTGCCATTCATGTTAATATTTAAGTCTATTTGATGATTCATGTTTGAAATGATAAATGTATGCATAATGTCATGGTACTCATGTTGGCCATGTTTATGAAACTGTAAACAAAGCATACATCACTTTTTGGGAAAACTCACAAGTATGTTTAAAACTCAAAAGCATTCTGATTTGGTTACATGAAATAGATAAAAAAAATTGTCAGTGTGATTACAGCTATCCGAAAGAAGAATGCATTTGGTTAGTACTTTATATAATATTTTTTTAATATATATTATATGTGTAAATTGTTAAATTTAATTAAATGTAAATGATTTGTTCTACTACATGCATGTACATTTGCATTGGTTGCAGATGGTTCCAGGGTAACCGGGTAACTTTGCAGATGGTCCCAGGGTAACAGATGTGGATGATGACCTGCAACTGGAGGACAAGGATCGCTGTCTCCGTCCTGGATGGATTCAAGCGCAAGTACGATGCACAGTCCTTCACAGACACGCAGATCGACATCCAGGGAACAGTGTTCCACTGTCACAAGGTATTCCTGTGCACCGTGTCCGACTACTTTCAGGCGATGTTCTCCTCGGGGATGAGGGAGTGTGTCGATGGGAAGGTGACCCTGGAAGGCATCACCATCGACACATTCCGGGACATCCTCGACTTCTATTATGACGGGCAAGGAAGCATCGTCCAGAACGACAATGTCGAAGAGATGCTGCGGGCAGCTACTCTGTTACAGATGGAGTGTCTTCAGGAGAAGTGTGAAGAATTCTACATGGATCAGCTGGCAGTGGAGAACGCTATTGGCATATGGCAGCTGGCGAAATGTCTCAATTGTGAATCGTTAAAGAAAAAGTCAATGAATTACATTCTGGAGAACTTTGTTAACGTTGCCCATCAGGATGAGATTCTTGGGATCGAGTGTCCCGACCTGCTAGAAGTATTGTCCAACGACGACCTCAAGGTGCCAAATGAAGACTTAGTCTGTGATATTGCTCTGCAGTGGATGAAGCACGACTACAAGAGACGGAGGACGTGTCTGAAAGACATCTGCGGGACAGTCCGAACCTCCATGCTGTCCGATGTCTGCCTGCACAAACTCCAAATGATCTCGGACCAGGTGGACGGCAGCTCTGACAATGACAGTAGCATCAGTATTGGCGACGACGACAACAACATCAGTAACAAAGACTTCCAAACATGCACAGATCTTGCCCAGGCCCAGAAACCCAGGAACTACGAGGAGGTCCTCTTCACCGTGGGTGTCCGTGTGTCAGCCGGACTCCTGCCTTCGGTCAATGCCTACAGCTTCCTGGACTCCAAATGGTACGCCATGGAGCAGTTGCCTTTAGATCCGGGCGTTGGGTTTGCTGTCTGCGCCCACAACAACAACATCTACATATCTGGGCGGTATGGTCGGAAGACTTACCTTCTCCAGTACGACAGCAGCTTTGACCAGTGGCGCCATTGCCCCGAGATGCTGGACAACAGGTACTATCACGAGATGGTCGCCACAGGGGATTCGCTGTACGTGATCGGAGGGTGTAATAAACATGAAGGAGCTCTGACCAGTGTTGATGTGTATGATATTCCCGAAAGAATGTGGCACCACTTCAGCCACCTCCTGTTTGGGGTCTATTCCACTTCCTGTGCGATCGTCGGAAACACTCTGTTCGTGTTCGGCGGCAGAGGAATGGGGTCACGGCGAACGCAGGAAGTTCAAGCTATGAATCTTTCAAACGGCACAGCAATGATCGTGCACTTGTTTCCGACTCCCATCACCGAGAGTCGGGCGCTGAGCGTCGGAGATGAAGCTTATGTCTTCACGACCAATGGAACCGTGATGAAAATATTCGAAGATGGTGCAGTGTTCAATGCAGCTAAGATTTCCAATTTCGATCGGTACAATTTCGGCGTGTTCCTTCACAAAGGGGTGCTAGTGGTTACTGGTGGAGAAACCCGGTACCCTTCTGGTCCAGGATTCAATGATATGATCCAGATCATCATCAAAGACCAGGACAAACTTTCCAAGGAAACTGTGGTCATGACAGACAAACTGTATCCATTTGCAAGTGCTTTCGGCTGCCAGAAGATAATACTCCATCGGTCATTTCTCCGGCGTCCTTCTGTGTCCGATTCCGATTCCGAAGCTCAGGCCAAGGATGACACGTGACCGTCACCTTGGTGACGGAAGGAAAACAATGGAAATGCCTCCATTCTTTTTTCTTACACAGATTTTGTGTGTGTGTGTGTGTGTGTGTGTGTGTGTGTGTGTGTGCATGTGTGTGCATTTAATGCTTGACATGTGTTCCGACAGATATATCCCATGTGCATGCTAAAACAATTACAGATTTGAGACAGTATAAAACCAACAGTGAAGTCTGTGATATTGATAACGAGTCTTTCTTTCACCAACGGTACAATAACCCTCTGATTTACATTCTGAAAGCAAAAATCAAATTCTTCATTTGTTGAAAGAGTTTACTATGTGAATCATCATGATCTGTAAATATATTGGTCAGTTATCATTAATTAAACAGTTGGGGAGTGGGTGGTAGCGCAATGGTAGAACATTTGGACATTTGGACAAATTCTGTCCCATGAGCCCAGCATCAATTTTCGCAGAAGTTAGGATGCACTGTCTGTACAGTGGCAATGCAGTTATCATCCCTGGTCTGTCAGTACCAGCTGGTGCTCGCATGTTTACTGCAACATTCAGCGCTACTGCCCTAAACTGACAAGCCATGATACAAGTGAAAGAATCTTCTATAATCTATATATAGTATATTTAAAAAGTGAACTGGTATCTATTAGCGTTTACCTATTCATGGCTAGTATTTGCCTATAGATATGGATATTGTAACTCAAGATTTACAATACAATATCAATGAAACACTGTAAATTATCCTCCAAAGTTGGCACATTTCTTATAGGCATACAATCACAGATAGTTGACCTACATAGTTATCTCACAAAATTTTACATGAAAATATATGCATTTGATTTGACTACAAGTGCTTTATACATCCAACTACTTCTTCTTTATGTTCCACAAAAACAAGGGAAATGTTAGGTGTTTCCCCTTTACACTGAGTCGCACCACTTCGAGTTGTGTCCCCTTATTGCATTAACTTATAGGCAAAAAGAAATACGAGCATACGGTATGCAGATTACATTACCAGATGTTTTTACTGGAGATTAAAGGAAAATTCACTGGAATTGTACCTATCATACAGCTGTGAAGATTTTTGGAGGTACAAACATAATTTAATGTACCGTAAACCAGTTAAATTTAGCTGCTCGCAATTTTCACGATTTTGTAAAATTTAAGTTTTAAAAAACATTCACGATTTGTAGAATTCACGTAGTCCAATTATTAAATTTTATTTTTTATTTTACATCATTTAATGAGTTCACAAACCTCAGTTCCTACTCACAGGCTAATCTGTTCAAATGACATGTGCGGTGAACACAGAAGTGTTAAACTTGTGATTAGTCATGTCCGTGTATAAATTGGCAGTACTGTCTCCAATGATTATATTAGTGCCATTCAGAAGTAAAAAGTTGAATTCGCAATTGGAAAACTAACAAAACACGGGGCCTAAGTCTATACTTGTATAGTAACTTATAATAGTATTTTCACTGCTCACGATGAGATACTACTAATGGGTAAAAACATAAACTATATGTTATAGGCACACAAACGACTTTTCATTTCAAACTTGATTTGAAGTGGTAGACATGGTGACATTATAATGTTACACATGCATTGTCGACTTTACAGCTTACACATACAATTGACCATGATCAGCCGATGATTAAATGACCTCACAGTTTAAAGTGTTGTTACACAACTACAATTAACGGTCTAGACACTCAATCGGCCTTCAGCCTGAATGTGTTTTGATAATTATCAAAAAGTCTTGACTTGGGCAGAGAGTGGGCCCTCATTCTATAATATGGTCAACTAGTATATTATTCACATGTTTCTTAAATTCACTATCAAATACACATAGTGAATTTCATGAAAATTAGAGACACGAATAATACGTGTTTTATAGTTTGTCAAGTAAATGTACTTTGCAGTTGGTGCTATCTGTGATTGTATGCCGTTAAATTTTAGTGTAGATTACATTTGGAACTATATAGGTAGAATATATTTTATTTTTATTCAACATACTTGAATATTAACATCACTAAACCAGTAACCTTGAATGTATCAATATAAAATTAATTATCTTTCTGATCTTTTTTTTCTTCGAAGAAATGTACCAAAAGTAATGGGTTTTATAGTCTGGCAGGTAATCTTACAAACCCCCCTCAATAATAAGGGTTATCTCAAAAGAAATTTAAGCAATGTAAGTTGAGCATATTGTATCTTGAGATATCGAGGTCATGATCATAAAGGAGAATATATTTCAACTTACAAATTTACATTGTATTAGTTTAACCTTAATACTAGTAATTTCATGAATTGTATCTCTTAAGAACTATTGCTTTGAAAGAGTCAAATTAAAATTTATATCCACATTTTGATACTATCCCCAGGCCCAAGGAATCATCTGTATTGTATGAACTGTCAAACTTCTTCACAATGTTCATGACAACACTTTCTGAGAGTTGTATATTGTATGACAAGTCAGCTTCGTCCATGTATACTTGAATACATATATAAATGTGCATTTGTGTGCACTTTGCAATTGAAGATAATAGTAAAGCTTAATAATGAGGTATTATGCATCTACATTAAAAAAATAAGTACGTGACATAATTGTCGATAACGATATGTTTCACCTGTCATTACACATGTTACATGGACAATAGGACTATTGATGATATTGTCATGTGACCAATTGTCATTGGTGTTCAAATATATGCAAATCGCTGTTACCTGATAGAATTGCATCCCTCAGCATATTTAGCAAAAGTGTGTAATGAAATAGTAATAGGTTAAATAGACAGAATTTATATTTGGCAATCGAGGAAGTTGTAATTTTGGAACTAGTTTGGTACAAGTAATTCGTAATATTGTGCCAAATTTGAGTGACCTGTGTTAAATAGGTTTTGAGTTACGGTACCAATCAGGGGTTTGTAACATTACCTGCCAGACTATAAAAGAATTTTTTATTGTATTTTTTGTTCTCTATACTTACTTTTATCTATAAAACATTATGCTTACTTTTATCTATAATTTATAAAGTATTGACACTCGTGCAGTTCATATTCCCTTTATTATGCTCCATCATCCATATTCACTATGTACATATATGTATATAGCCATGATAGAGGGGTGTGTAGCCATGACTCTAATGATATTTTGGATCTACCTAGTCAGTATATAGTTTGAGCAATTTGAATTGCAATATTATAATTATATTGATACTCAATTAATATGTTGACCATTTTAGAGACATCATATTTACCATGTCCAGAACTAGCACCATTTGCCTGTTAGAATTGTTACAGTAGATGTAGTTCTGAGATGACGCGATGACATCACCCTCCCAATGTTCTTTCAACTATTCCTGTTTAACCCTTACCTTGCTGAATTGATCACAATTACTGGTCTATAGGGCATCCACAGTTGACTGCAGCAAAGGGGTTAAATAAATTAAAGCAACACTGCCTTGTCTTTGATGGCTGTGTAACAGAAATATCAATTGAGAATTTGTCCGATGTGTGTTTTAAAGAGAAAGACGTGGAAGTGTACGGTGACTTTGTATCGAGTTAAAAAATAAAATGACATTGTATTGAAAACTCAGAGACAAACTTTTAACTATTATTTGATTTAGCTGCAAGCATCCCACGCCCCATTTAACCCCAACATTCCAGTTAGAAATCACTTTCATTGATATTTTTTAAATTTTGTCCTTTGCATCTTATTCTTAGTTTCTGTTTTTTTAATAGTGTTAAAATGATTGCATTCTCATCAATTCCTTTGTTCTCCTATTTCTGAACAAGATACTAGCTCCATTGTTTGTCACATAACACATATGTTTGTAACACAGCAACATTAGGCTCTGAAAGTGATGGGCATGTGGAAGCTTAACCTTCTCCCTGCTGTATAAGGCACAATCACTGCTCTAGGGCATCTCCAGTTGCCCTTTGAATGGAGAGATTACATATGTTTTCCTCAGAAATAATTTTCAAATGGTTCCTTTAAAAAATATCACCCAATAAAACATGAAGTTCTCACCGGTCGTACAATCTCAATATACCTAATATTCAATTATATCAATATACCTAATAATCTTTGATGATCATTCATAGATTGCACAGACTATGTCCATCACTTCTTGTGGAAAGGCAATGTGTGGGAAGCTAGGTCTATTTGTCCATCATTTATCAAAGGCAATGTTGGGAAAACTATTTATCCGTCACTTCTCAAAGGTATTGTAAGACAATTTATAATATGTCCATCATTACTCAAAGGCAATGCTGGGGAAGCTAGGTCAGTATCCGTCACTATTAAAAGGCAATGTAATACAACCTATTATATGTCAGTCACTTCTCAAAGGCAATGTAAGAGAACCTATAATGTTCGTCACTTCTCAAAAGCAATCTAAGAGAAACTATATGTCCATCACTTTTCATAGGCAATCAAACAAAACCTATATGTCCTTCACTTCTCAGGCAATGTAAGAAAACCTATTATGTCCGTCACTTCTCAAAGGCAATCTAAGAGAACCTATATGTCCAACACTTCTCAAAGGCAATGTCAGAAACCAATTATGTCCGTCACTTCTCAAAGGCAATCCAAGAGAACCTTATATGTCCATCACTTCTCATAGGCAATGTAAGAGAACCTGTAAATCCAACACTTCTCAAAGGCAACGTGAAAGAAGCTGGACTTCTCATTCGCGTGTCTGACATAGTAGTGATTCCAACATGCAGTAATAGTGGCTTCACATGCAGTAATAGTGGCTTCACATGCAGTAATAGTGGCTTCACATGCAAGTTGTTGGTAAAATGATGTAAGCAGACGTAGATGAACGGCAGTGTGGACGATTCACTACACCGGGTACCACAACAGACGTTTGGGTAACAAGAGGTTTTGTATTTAGCGTCTAAAAATTGGGAATGCGGTTTGAAGGATGGTACATTAATTGAGGCAATTACACTGGCCATTGTTGCCTGGTCGTTTATTGTTGTCAAGATCAGGTCCCGAGATTACGAAACATTTTAGTACGTATTCATGCACAAGGATTTAGTACGTACAAATTTTATATTTGGATTTGTGAACAAAACTTAATTGAGCATGAAATCGTACTCAAGAAAGTTTCATTATTTCGGGGCCTGAACATCTTCATGGGTTCCATCTGTTCGAGGTATTGGATCCATGGCCTGTATTACTTATGTGCAATTCTCATCACCGCGTCCTTCAAACGTTATTTGATTTCAATACCACACACTAGTTAAATATATGTGTACCATACAGGGACTTCATTTTGTAATGTTTCGCCCGTAATATTCACTTCTAATGTGATTAAACATTTCTGAATTGCAAACTTTTACCAATCTAAGCGTTGCGCTTTCATATCATGTGTCTTGAACTAGAGTTAGGCATTATACTATCATTGTCGCCTTCAGACGCCTAGCTGCCTATACGCAGATACGCAGACGCATCCACATCAGTTTCCTAGCTAACTTTAAACGTAGTACATTTACAGTCCTGACGAATCCACATAAATATGCCCCTAGCTACGCACCTGACCTTTCTATTTGAGTGCCCATGATTGGAATGGATCTGGCATTTATGTTAGAAAATACATTATCCAATACTATAATTATGAAACGTTCATTATGCTCGCCATAACCAAAACAAGTTTACATCGACGAAGGATACATACAGCAATTATCAATGCACTGTGCTGATAGTTATTAGCAGTTCTTCAAATCAGATTGCTTAAGCTTAAAATCGTATAAAATTATGCTCCGAATACTAGTAATAGCTGAGATCTACGCAGACTATGCGTATAATTTATCTTAAAATGAAGAGTTTATATATATATATCGTCTTTTCTCTATCACATTGTAAAAATTAAATGCAAGTAATGCATTATCTGGAAAAGTATCCATTTTACACTGTATGCTATTCTTACGTATTAATGTGATATGTACAAATATATATGTTACCTTTGTCGTGTGAATGTGTACTCAGTTTAATATGAATGTATGGCGATGCATCATTAACCGGTTCAGTTTCCATCGACAGATTTTAGTCTGACAGTGATGAGATTCATTTGCTGGCGACGATTATCGATTCATTAGCTGGCGATTATGCTCGATTCATTTGCTAGAGATGATGCTCGATTAATTTCCTGGCGACAATGCTCGATTCATTGTCTGGCGATGATACTCGATTCATTTGCTAGAGACGATGCTGGATTCATTTGCTGGCGACGATGCTGGATACATTGTGTGGCGATGATGCTCGATTCATTGGTCAAGTGTGACCAGTTTGCCTCTCGGACTTGCTGTGAGGCTATCCCTCTTGAAAAATATTAAATAAACATGTATACTTTTTAATAGTGTTTTGTCATATTTCACCTCGTTTCAACCTTCTTATTCGATTCGCAATGGATTTCCACACAAGCACTCTACTCACCAGTTTTATCTTTAAGTTTCATATTATACTTTACATCTAGCATATCCATTCTGTCAAAACAATACATATATACATAGCCATGTACAAATAAATAACGTTTGTCACATACAGTCAACAATTGCAATGAAGAACATGCCTATATGTACAGAATGGGGTGCACGTTTGATATCAGATATCAGAATAAATATATACATGAAAATGGATAATTCAGAATGATGATCTGTTCTGTAGAAGACTTGGCCATGGTTCAGAGTCAATTATAGCATATGAAGTACGGAAGGGTAGAACTCCGAGTTACGCTGGTCGGAGCGAGTGAACGAGTTAGGCAAGATGTTGAAGTACTTGTGTTTTCGGTAGACATTCTCCACTGAAGCACACCTGAATATAGACAAAAGGACACATTAGAAATACGATTCAAAATGAAATATAGTTAGCGTCAATTCATGTATACAAGAACTACTTGCATCGGAAGATCTATATTACATACAATCATAGTACAGGCAGGAAAGTCCCACACGAGGACATTGTCCAATCATTTAAACATATTTTATTCACAATAAAAAAGGATTGGATACAAGTTGTACCAACTTAGGAAAAACCCGCTCCTGAAATATTGTCCAATAAGGGATTAATTTATCAAATTTTAGCGTCTAAGAATTCGTTAAATTCGTGAAAAGGTTATGCTCGTTAATATTTTATGGTTTACAGTATTCAGTGATGCTTCCGGACGACCTCGATTGTGCATCGATCCAAGTGTGGGGACCTGCATCCAACGGCATCCGCTTCATACTCTGTTTCACATCCTCTGGTTCGGTTCTATCCATTAATGAAGGTTAGTACATTCTATGGCTGGTTGTAGAGAATCCACTTACATTCCCTCCTCCACAATCAGTTCCATCTACTGCAGGTTCTCGACGCTTAATCCTGTATCCATTGGCCTCGCAGCACAGTTTCTCACACCTCTCTGACGGAGGATATACTCGGCTCTGTAAATATAATGACAGCATAAGACAACAGACGCATTCTTTGAATCTTTGACCAGAAACTTTAAATGGAAATATTCTAAAGAAGCCGATCGGAGTGCTGCAGAAGTTTTGACGTTGGCAGTTGAGATGATAGAATTTTATTTTATTTTTATTTTTATTTTTTTCCGATATAGCAATGTGCTAAAAAAAACATGGAATAGAAAAGAAATGGAGGTTATAGTCAGTGGGGAGAACCGCATGCAGGTAACTGCAGATATTCGCATCCAAGATGGCGTAGGGATCAAATTGAGAGTATTTGTCAATGTGATTTTCACCGTTTAACGGGTATTGTTCATAAGTCCATTTACCGAAAGTTAAAGATATATATGAAACAAGCATTTTTGAACCGTGCAGTTTTAAAAAAAAAACACACTTGGGAATGAGATATCGAGCATAGAAAATTGCGTGTGATGCGGGTAACTGAAAAGCGATGATGCAGGTAACTGAACACTCAGTTTCAACTGAGATGTGGGTAGCACCATGCCAACTATACACACGTATATTTTTCTACTATCTATCGTCTATGGTCATGCCACATTGAACACACGGTTCTCGTCTGATCACGAAGTTCAGCAACGTCGGACAGTAATCAAACATTGCTTAATATGTAAATTTGTAAATTTGTAACATATTTGTAAATGTAACGGCTTTCTGCATCTACCTGTTACCCTCATCTTATAACACATACCCGCATCCTCGTGATATTGACACTTTCAATTACCCGCATCACACCGATTTTCGATATCTCATTATCTCATTCCCAAATGCTTTTTTTTTAAAACTGTACGATTCAAAAATACATGTTTTATATCTATCTTGGAGTTTCGGTATATAGATATTATAAAATAACCGTTAAACCTGAGAATTCACATCGGTCATTTGTTGCTTCCGCCACCTTGGATATGGGTAACTGCAGTTACCCGTATGTGGTTCTTCACTGTGATAGTAGAAGTGTAGCCGTACAGATTGTTTACATAATCTCAAATTATTGCAGGACTTAATATTCATAGTAATGAGCCACGATTCTGTCGTAAGTAAGAACATCGATTTGTTATTCAACTGTTTACACACTGTACATAGACAGGAAATGGAAGTTATAGTGGAATTGTCACCCATCCAGGTACCCACGGGTTTCACTTGCATTACATTTTCATTTGTATAATGCAAATGTAATGCAAGTGAAACCCTTGGGTACCCGGATGAATTGTCACCGAATTTTAACACAATCTCGAAATATTGCCGGAAAACTAATTAAATACCAATTCAAATTAGTATTCATAGTAATGAGCCACGACTATCTCTTGGAATAATATATCAATTTGTTCTCATGTCTGTCTGGTACTCTATAGCATTTGTAGGTATACGTTTGCAGGCTGTTTATATATATTAGACATATACCACATGTTAAATATCCAGACTCAGTAACTTTCATAGTTACCGATACGTCTCCATTGGTGTATGTCTTAGAAGGAACGTGACCTGTGTTTCGAGGATCGTTTTTCTATTGAAATTGCTGTAAGTGTATTTACCGGACACGGCGTCCCTCCCACGTAGTACTTGCACTGGTCCTCTATCCTCATGTACTGGCCGGGCAGAGACGCCGGAAACCTGTATCCGTCGGCGTCCGTCTCGCGGAGACAGTTGGAGTACCACGTGCTGCGAGAGAGAATTAGGAGTATGCCATTACGCTATGTACAGCCGTATGTTGATTTATTCTTCTTGAATACGAAGAAAACATTGAATACGTGAACAAGACAGCGCCAACGACGAAGACAAATTGAATACAAATACCACGAATATAAGACAGCGCAATAGCGAAGACATCAGCAAAGACGTCATGCTAATACGTACAGCATGTTAATTTATTCTTCTTGAATATAAAGAAAACCACGAATACAAGGCAGTGCAAATGACGAAGACATCAACAAGGGCGTCAAATAATTACGCTATGTTAATTTATACTTGTTGAAAACGAAGAAAATTAGCAATACAACCCAAATTGGGATGACAGTTTTAGGTAAATTCTAACAATACTTCACCTTTGTATAAAGCGTTTAATGCTGGCTTTGGAACATTCAGAGAATCTGCTGAAGTTGTAGGCTTTGTGTCTCTGGTAGCTCATCACGTGACCGGAAGTGCTGGGACAGGCCGTGCTACTGCCCTCGCCATCATGGTGGGCTCCCAAGCTGCAACACATGATGGAATATACTTTGCTGGTCCGCAATTTGATCATTGATTAGTAATTGCTTGTAATTATACAAAAATGTCTAGGTCCTAGAAATAATCTTTGGGATAATAATGGCTCTTGACACGTGTACACAGAAGATTACTGGATTGTATGAAGACGAACTTCTGCATTACTGGTGCCAGTGTTATGGAGCTAATAAAATGTCGTTTAGTGGAGTATGAGGATAACGGACATAGACTTACAGATGTCCTATTTCGTGGACCATAACTAGGACTCCTTTGAAGCTCTTTCCTATCTCGCTGACAGCCACGTCGTAACTATGCTGTGGGAATCTCCGGGCAGAAATACACGCCCCGCTGACAAAACCGATGCCTGTAGAATTAATTGTATATGTGAGTGAGTTTAAAAGAATTAATTGTATATGTGAGTGAGTTTTAAATAATTAATTGTATATGTGAGCGAGTTTAAAAGAATTAATTGTATATGTGAGTGAGTTTTAAATAATTAATTGTATATGTGAGTGAGTTTTAAATAATTAATTGTATATGTGAGTGAGTTTTAAATAATTAATTGTATATG
>JAUTBT010034244.1:0-18302 GCA_032361225.1 Lepetodrilus schrolli | reverse complement strand
ATTGTTGTCGCATTTATGTCTAAAAGCTTGAGGTCGCATTAAATTAGTGACGCATTAATTTTATGATTTACAGTATACTGCTACCATCAATGCACTATTGTAACCCATTTAAAGTTCAAACAACCATTGATCAAGATGACAGTAAATTCATTATCACAATTATGTACAACAATCATGTATAGTAAGTTGTAAGTTATGACCCTCATCAAGAATATTGTCTTGTAACTATCCAGAATAACCCGAGTCCAAAGCAATATTTGACAGGCAATATTACAATAAACCTGAAGCAGATAGCAAAGTCAAACTTCACTGGGTGGTAGATTGTATTAATACAGGGTCCTAGTGTAGATGAAAAACAATTCTACCATCAATGCATTACTACTAATACTAGACTTTAGAAACATAATGACATAGTTTGACTCGACGATGTTCTTAACAGTGACCTAAAAAACGTATCCAGGGTCTCGTCGTCCGGTGTACACCATTCACCTTCAGCATCGATATGGACAACTGTGGCCGAGATCACAGGCTGTGACACAATTTGGACAGTACAAGGAACTGCCCGATAGTCAAAAAGTGCTGGGTTTTACTGCTCGCCAAACCTCAATCATCTTTTCACCCAGGTTCATGGGCATCTCATCCTATCATGTTTAACCCTTTAAGGCCCGATGACTGATAGATCAGTTGAAAATTGATAAAGTTGATGTGTATAATATTTGTGTCATACCATACCCAATTATACTCATATTTTATTCCCATTTGTTCAAAATCATGAAAATAAGCAGATTAGGGTAGGGAGCAAACTATAGTAAGAATTCTAAAAATAGGTGTCGATAGAAATCTAGTTATGGGCGACTTCCATCATATCATGATTTCCAAGATAATTTTATTTAAATATACCTGATTGTTTAATTATTGAATTTAACTAGTATGGATAATTCCACAGTATTTTGTATATTGCGGAGGGGACATTTAGAGACATGTTTTAAGCAATAGACTAAAAATGATTAATAGCTGCTGGTTTATTCCTACTTTGCAATGTTACCATCCTGTATCCATTTGGTTATTTTGATCTTACAGATTGTCAAAATTCCTTGATTCTTTGATAACTTTATTATTCATACTACATTAGATTTACTGCAAAATGAAAAGCATCCATCAAGCCATATCTGGTAAAATGGTAATAGTTTGTCCTATTACTCTACATTACATTACATTTAAATTTTGTTATTTCAAGCTAAAACTATGTTTTGATAAGGCACATTTTCTTCAATAAATTAGAGCATAACCCACGGAAAATATGTACCGAGTGAAATTAATGTTCTGGAGTGAATAACAGTTCTCAGCGAGGAACTTTTAAAATTAATTTCATGAGGGACATATTTCTTTAATCACTCGTATCGAGTGGGTTATTCTAATTATTCAATATACTAGTAATCATTTTAATGTAATAAGCCATTATCAAAATGCTTTATCGAAAGGGCGATCTGAATCAGATTTTGCATATTGATCCACCTGTGAGGTTGTTCACTTCTTCTCGTACATACATGTATATTCTGACGGCAAAATATTGTCTACCGAGGGGGGGGTGCAATTTTGGCGCACTGTTCGTATCCAGTGACATTGTGTCTGGTGCTTATAGCAATTGTATTATTGTTATTTTAAAATAATAAATGTCAGTCAGATATTGGGGATGTGCACCCCACGTACCTGTGTATCCACCCCTGTTGTTTTGATTCACTCGTTTTTATTTCTAACAGATAACAAGTTACAAGAATTGGCATCTGTACTGAGAACTCGTAATGACCAGCTACACACGGAAGCAGAAAGGCTGAAGGAAGAAAATTTCAGCCTCCAAGTTAAAGTTGAAACTGGGTTAGTACAGTTGGTTGACCATGTTTTTTGCCAGGTAATGGTGATGCCTCGCTATTCTCTGCCACAGTCATTGTATGAAGCCAATGTTAGCAGTGTGCAGCCAACCTTTGCACACGCACAATCAATCTAAGATTGCTTCTTGAAAATCCTTCAAGTACCTTAGCTGAATGTTTCACGAGGATGGTCAAACACACTCTACCCCTTGTAATCCAATGCCATTCAAAAGTGTACTGATATCTTTTGCTATATCTTTTGGGTTGATGTGAAAAGTTTAGCACAAAATAGATTGAACATTTTCAGTGTGATTATGGCTAACCAATTGAATAATTTGCACATGTATTATTATTTGTTATACCATATACCAGGAAGTTTTCGAGAATGCCAAATTTAGAGGTTAAAGGACTAAAGAGGTTTCGAGGATTGCTATTTTCGAGGATGCCTGTCTATCATTTAAATAAAATATTTGGTAGATATAATCTTAACGGTAGTGGTTATTATATATCTATCCCCTGATCATCGCATGCTGAGGACATGTGATCAGCGTAAATCCATTGCGAGTATCCATACAAGTTACAACGATGTGATAATTGCTATCCATACACGCACACTTAGTTTCAAATAAGCACATGGTTGTAAGAAATTAATCTGGTTGTAGTCGTGCAAATCCAGTATCAACATACTACGTACTTCATACGTAAATAGTATAAGACCTTTGTTTCGGTTCATAGATCAATGCGTGTGCGTGCGATACAACGTGACACTAATTGACATGCCCCCTGTCTTTCCCTATTTAGACACTGGATGAACGTACTTACAACTGTCTCACAGGTGTCTTTGTTACGGATATTTATACTGACACACACGAGGCTCTCATGTATGATTGTTAGTTTTTGAACCTGACAGCGTAAAGAAAATTTCGTGGCTTGAATTATTTAGAGGCTTACTAATTAACCTTGAATACCTCGATAATTTCCAACCTCGGAAATTTCAGGGTATACGGTATACCACGACATGTCAGTTTAGGGCAGGAGGAAACCCGCAACATCTGTATGTTGCAGTAAACCTGCGAGTACCGGCTGGTACTGAAAAGACCAAGGATGGTAACTGCATTGCCACTCTACAACCATCGCATCCTATCAATATCGCGTCAGAAATGTAACTTTCGCGAACATTGATGCCGGGCCCCCGGGGCAGGATCCTATATTCTAGATTGTATAGTTCGAACAACGTTATACACATTTATTTTGCTATTTTGATGCTGAAGCTTCGCGAGGAGATAGAACAAGTGCCCAATTTTACCCATACAACTTTAACTCCATTATTTCTCAAACATTGGAATTAGAACACTCTGGTTCTCAGACGACGTAAGCTCTACCTCGCGCTACCTTTTGTCTTGATGTGCGACAATATGCATTATGTTTATTTATGGACGCATGTGCACTGCTATGTGGTACACTATTGTGTTCTGCATGCATTATTCCTTATCAGATCCCAGATAACACGACGACTACTAAGAGTTACGCAGTCTCCAATCATGTTTGTGTTACTCTGGGTGTTTGTGGCCTACGCTACACCCGACTGTAATGCTGGTAAGAACTAATGATTCAACTCTCATGTTCCAAACCTGTATGTATACTGTAAATCAGGAAATTAATGCGTCCCTAATTTAATGCGACCTCAAGAATGTAGACATAAATGCAACAACAATTAAATGCGATCGACCAGGCCTCTATTCATGTTTTTCCCCGGACCTACCTATCATTATTTCCCATAATGCGTAGGAATTAAATGCGACCACAAGCCAATAGCATATTTCGTATTAATATCATGCTCGCATTAATTTCGTGATTTACAGTACTTAATCGTACATCTAGTAATAGTACTTATATAATTCCTACTGAATTGTTCTCAATTTGGGCTGATAAACGAATGTCGAGAAATGTCAAGCCGACGTGGTGGCATTGATAAGGATTTGGTATAGTTTTTTACGTATGCTATAATTACATGGCGAGATACCTATTCTGTTAACTCCACTTTGGGAAATAATCGGGTACAGATGTAATTCCAATATCAGTTCTTATTTCATCAGTAAATTTAATTTTAACTAGCGTATTGATGGCATTTCAGATTTTATAGTTTTTGCCATGAACAACTGAACTAATTCTCATGGATTATGGAGTTCACAAGCTGAAATAAAAGGTTATATTTATACTGCATGTCGATCATGGGAAAACGTTCCAATGTTAGTTACTATCTGGAGAATAACTTGTTTCAGATTCAGCAGTTATTTTATGTTAATATTGCATAGACTTAATCAGTACTCGGAATTCTAACATGCTACCATTCCTAACATTTTACGGCGCTTTTATCAACCAGGGACCACCTTTGGGACAGCTCTGCACACAGGAACTCTACAGAGCACCGCCATGAATGGCGTTTCCGGTCTGGCGGCCAGTCGGCTACATCCGGGGGTGTATTACGCCCACAATGACCACGGGGGCACTAACAGGGTGTTTGCTGTTGACCCCCAAACAGGTCATTGTCCTTGCATTGGCATTCCTCTTATAATGAAACGTCTTGTTTCATACTGTGCTTAATTTGTCAGGGTGACAATTGCAGTATGCACTTGCTTAATGTGGTGTCCTGGGAAGAATAGACACTTAACACTCCGAAATATTTATATTGGAAAGCAATGAACTTCCTTCATGCATATGCTATATTGCTGACGAATTAAACATACATAGAAAATTGTTCACTCGGACTTTAGCCATGTAACCACACCATTCACATTAAATCTTGAAGATCCTCCCCAACATGTATCACTTTATAGTGTCTGTTCATAATGAGCTTTTACAATTCGATATAATAAATATTCACTTTTATCCGTCATTATCATCACATTAACAATACTGAATCTATGATGCGATGTGATCAAACACAGGCAAACTGCTAGCGACTTTAACCATTTCCGGAGCGACAAACGGTGACTGGGAAGACATCGCTGTAGGACCTTGTCCTGCCAGTGGGTCCTGTATATACATAGGAGACATTGGACGTGGCACTGGATCTCCACGTAATGTCGTATACAGGGTGAAGGAACCGGCCGTCATACAAGACCAATCTCTGCCTGTGCTCGACCAGCTACACTTCCGGTAAAGTTCTAATAGCGAGGTTGTTCAATTGGTCGTGAACGTATATTTAATGACCCTGAATTGAAGTCAGTAGAACATACTACAATATTCCTGTCATTAACTTCGAAGTTAATGATGAATGCTATATTGCAATTATCCCATGTCTTAAATTAGCCCAAACAATCTATAAAAGTGTGTTAATGTAAATTTTAGACGTTAAACAATGAAGGTAAAGTCTTAGGTTATAATTATCTCCAATTGATAGATTTTAGGGGAGGGCCTTGGAGACTGAGGAGGGTATCGTTTCAACAGACCCAAGAATCACGAATGTTTGATTTTTTCTTGGCAGCTCAATGAGGAAGAGGAGAGTTAATTCCTAAAGAAATTAACCTCCATTGAATCCACCATGGTCTTCTATGTTCCTTCCTTGTCCAGGTGGAGTCATTCTGACGCCGAGTGTCTAATGGTAGATCCCACTGGCAACACCTACATCATATCTCGAGCTGTGGGCATGGGGGTGATGGCGAAGCTTCCTTCCTTCGGCTGGGGAGGCCAGACCGTCGACATTGGCGTCACCCAACACCTTGCTATCCACACGACTCACCACGACCCCCTAGCGTGCGACATCTCACCCTCCGGCACGGAGATGTTGATCAAAGGCAAGACGGCCTTGTATTACTATACAGTGACTGGTCGGGACTACTTTGCTGCGGTTCGAGGTCAGCCAGAAGCCTTGACCTACCACCAGGAATATCTTGGCGAGTCCATCGCGTGGACGCCTACTGCTGATGGCTTCTATACCGTGGCTGAAGGACACCACGCTCCGTTCTACTTCTACAGAAGAACCTCAGTGGGCGTGTCTACCACGACCTCCACAGGAGGTCATATAGTGACACAAAAACGTAAGTGTTACCAGCTGAAGAAATCGTGATCAAATACTACGAGTTGGTTCAAGTGGGTAGTTACATTTCCTTGTTAGAATCAATGGTTAATTACTGTTTCCCTCACGAAGATATCTAGGGATGTTAGCAATGAATGAAGTTCAGTTCTTGACAAATACACAATCCGCAAGCTACATAGCATATACTAGATTACAAGGTTAATTACATGATTTATGAGCAGACTGACCATTTCCAAATATATATTTTGAAAATGAAACATCCCTGTATTTGCCTTCTCCATACAGTTAGTCCTATAGTCGGTATTATTTGAAACGATTGTATGGATGTTCACTTTTCAGATGTCGTGGCCTTCAGTCTGCCTCAAGCACAAGGCAGAATACAAACTGACATTGTGAGCGAGTCCTCAGGCCTAGCAGCCAGCCGGAAACATCCGGGTGTTTACTACACGCACAATGACTCTGGCGACTTGGCCAAGATATACGCCATGGATACCAAAACAGGTACACGAGTCAACGACCACTATAAAGGACTGGTTCATTTAAAGCTAGATGGTACCTTGCATACTATGATTTTAGAGTATGTTCAGTATTCTGCTATCTAGAGGGAAATAAAAACATATCCTCGAATGAAGGCAAGCTCAATGATGTACAAGGGGATTAATAATCGCCATTACGTTAATTGAACGGCAACCAAAGACAAATGTATAAACCTATTTTCAGGACAACTTCTGGCAACTTTAATAATCTCTGAAGCCATCAATGGAGACTGGGAGGACATCGCTGTAGGACCTTGTCCTAACGGGTCCTGTATATACATTGGAGACATCGGGAGAGGACATGGCACACCACGGAACGTGATTTACAGACTGAAGGAACCCCATACCATACACGACCAGGTAGTGCATGTCGCCGACGCGGTACACTATAGGTAAGCCTCTCCGAATCAGTGTTACTTATGTCAGACCTCTTCAGTACTATCGTTGATCGTTGGCTGTATATGGTCTCCATCATCCGCTTCCGACAATTTGTAATAGCACATCGATGAATCGTGAATTTCAGTTGGGGAGAGCCAGAATCTGAATGTTTGATGGTGGATCCTAGAGGCAACATGTACCTGATATCCCGGAGACTAGGCATGGGAATGCTGGCCAAAATTCCAAACAGTGCCCTGGGTGGGGGAACCTTCCTTATTGAGAACGTCCAGGCATTGTCTGTCTCCACAAACCACCATGACCCACTGGCGTGTGACATATCCCCCGACGGCACAGAAATGCTCATCCGGGCCAAGAGGGACATATATTATTACACCGTTACTGGTCAGGACTACTTTTCAGCGGTTCAAGGTCACGCGGTGTCTTGGCCATACCATGTAGAAACGTGGGGAGAAGGCATTGCGTGGACACCTACAGCGAACGGGTTCTACACTATCGCGGAGGGACACTATAAGACATTCTACTTCAATAAGCGACTGTCCACTGCAGACCTATCAACTACTCCTGCACCAGTCTCAGCTACGCCCACAAACGTCATTCGTAAGCTCTTAAATCTTGAGTAGTAGGTTGTGGAAATATTAATATTGTCTGTATGATATTGCAAAGGCGACATGTACCTGAATAGATCGCTATTGGGTCTCTTACAGCTCTATTCCACATAGAACTTTGTAACTGAATGGTAGGAAATTAAATGAATCAATTTAATGTTATGAAATCATACACTCTGATCACAAACTAGTGGTAAACACCTAGACTGTCCTAGTCACGCGGTCTTTAACAAGATTATACGTAACGGTCTTGTCTTTTTCTGTAGTACCCCACGTAACCTTCTAGCCCTCCATAAACCACATACGATAACGTTCTAGCCCTTCATACATCACGTACGGTAACGTTCTAGCCCTCCATAAACCACATACGGTAACGTTCTAGCCCTCATAAACCACATACGATAACGTTCTAGCCCTTCATACACCACGTACGGTAACGTTCTAGCCCTCCATAAACCACATACGATAACGTTCTAGCCCTCCATAAACCACATACGATAACGTTCTAGCCCTTCATGCACCACGTACGGTAACGTTCTAGCCCTCCATAAACCACATACGATAACGTTCTAGCCCTCCATATACCACATACGGTAACGTTCTAGCCCTCATAAACCACATACGGTAACGTTCTAGCCCTCCATAAACCACATACGATAACGTTCTAGCCCTTCATGCACCACGTACGGTAACGTTATAGTCTTCGTCTGTTGACTTCAGCTGGGCCTCGGTTCTCCCCGGGCAAGATGGTCAGTATGATAAGCAACGTGGACATCAACAAGGCTACTGGACTGGCGGCTAGTCGGACTCACGCCGGAGTCTTCTACACCCACAACGGCCACGGAGACACAAACAGGATCTTCGCAATCGAAGCGTCCTCGGGTAAGCATTGCGACACAGTTTGGCAGCTGATCTATTCTGAACTTATCTTTCTATAACAATCATCATTATTCGGGCATTGACATCACTCATACAAGTTTCCAAATGCCACAAGGTTATATACTAATTTATATACTATTATATACTAATTTACTATTATACACTAATTTATATACTATTATATACTAATTTATATACTATTATATACTAATTTAATTTATATACTATTATATACTAATTTATATACTATTATATACTAATTTATATACGATTATATACTTATTTGTATACTATTATATACTAATTTAATATACTAATTTATATACTATTATATACTAATTAATATACTATTATATACTAATTTACTATTATAAACTAATGTATCTACTATTATATACTAATTTATATACTATTTAAGTCTATTATATACTAATTTATATACTATTATATACTAATCGTCATCAAAGAGGTTGTAAAACAATCACTAAAAAAATAATAGAAAGCTGTTTTGCCTCCAACCTCTTTGACAAGAAATACCGGTATATGATTTCATCAAAGGCTAACATACAATATTCATCCTGGTTACTAACATTGGCATGGTATAGAAACACAGGAACGCCACTAAATAGCACGTATCCATGTGGATAATCAAATCGGGTCTGTCCAGGTAATCTTCTATCCACTCTGCATATCACTGGGGCTACTAACGGTGACTGGGAGGATATAGCTGTCGGACCTTGCCAAGGGACAGCATTCTGTATATATATCGGAGACACCGGAAATATAGGGGGGACAACTCGTAATGTCATCTACATGGTCAAGGAGCCCACGAGTATCACCGATTACGATCAGTCGCTACCTCTGGTCGACCAACTACAATTTAGGTGATAGCTTCATTATATTGCATTGTATGCATATTTGATGAAAATTATTGCTTAAATGCTTGTATATGAGCTTAACCGAAAGGAACACCTTGTTCCAAGCACTTCAGAATTTTCGAATTGGAATCCTGGGAATCCTTCATGAAGCATGTATCTAAATGCTGATTTTTTTCAATCCCATAGTTGGAGTGAATCGAACGCGCAGTGTCTGATGATAGACCCTATTGGCAACGTTTATGTCATTTCTCGCGGCGACGTCGTGGCCAAACTGCCCACCAACGCTTGGGGGTCATCCTCACACATCACCCCCTTCACCCACCCTCTCACCTCCTCCCCATTCCAGAGGAACGCCCGGGGGTGCGACATCTCACACGACGGCACCGAGATGCTGGTCAAGACAACGGACAACGTGTACTATTACAACGTCACCGGCGGTGACTACATCTCGACGCTGAGCGGGCCAGTAGCCATTGTTTCGTATCACCATGAAGACTCTGGACAGGCTATCGCGTGGACCTCGTCCAGTGACGGCTATTATACCCTTGGTCAAGGATACTTTATGCCGATATACTTTTATAAAAGAGAATAAAAAACAACTAGAACTATCCTGGCAGTTGTTTTTCATTCAGAGTAGGTCTCGATTGCTTCAATGTTAGGCCTCTATTTTGTATTTGATTCGTATGTGCGTTACTCTGTTTGACCATCACATACAGTCATACTAGAGTCGTGTTCATTTAAATAGACCTCGTGGTTTTTTTTCTCCAAAGGATAAATTACACTGGTGTCAGAGCCAATGTTTCTTTTATGTTTTCGTGAAAACGGACCCAAACTCCAGTCGATTCTGGTTTATATACCATCCCCAACATGTGCAATGACACTTTAACAGTGTTTTAAACATTTCCACTATATAGCCTACTTTCACTGTTGCTGTTTTGGTTTCTATGTCACGATCACTTCGACCGGGTCACTCTACAATGTATCTGAATTCGGTGTCTGTCTATTATCTATATAATACATGCAGTCTGAACTTTTATGTATTAAAGTTACATATATTGGTATAATGTCATGTTTTATGTGTAAATTAACTGCATGCGACCATAGATATATTATGAAAATCTAAAGCAATATCAGTTCTGACATTTGTGTAATTTATCAAATGAAAAAATCTTCAAACAACGATAATTTACTATATTATTTTTTTTTTTTAGATGTTCAAATACTGAGAGATTTTGCGAGTTTAAGTATTATTTCAACTATGCGTTGAGAACAGAAGCTGACTTAAAGCAGTAGTGTCATGTCTTTAATGAAACAATATAAAATAGCAACACAAATAAATATACAAAACTGTTTATGGATATCATAGTAAATATTTATCAAATAGCATAGTAGTTTGGGAGTGCAATAAGCCCATGCTATAAATATAAATATATTCACTAATGCAATAACACAATGAAATAATTGTATTCACTCGCGATATCAAATCGAATATAAAGTTAAAATAACACATGTAATATTATTTACACATTTACTTGGAACTATATTGTGTCTGCATGCTTTAACCCAATTACCAAGACATTTGCCTATATAATGTTTGTGACTGAAAATAGATATTACAATAGTTTCTAAAGTTATTTGATAAATATAATCTCGCATTCGTGTTCATATATGAGATCCTCTATATAGTAATGTTTAAATAATAGTAACTATGCTACTAAAATGTAAATGTATGCGAGTATTACTAAACACAGCATACCTGGTTTAGATCTTTGCTAGCAATGTCGCTTGCTTCGCTAAGCCTAATAAGGTGGTGGCTTACGATAGCATCTGTTGAAGTGACTCCAACGCAGTGTGGTGGATGTGGCAAATATAGTGTGGTGTGACCATGCAGTTGTTAATATTTCTTATATATGTAATATTTAGAACTAAGTTTGCAAGAGACCATGCTTTCGCGTATTAAATGTCCCACATAATCGAATAAATAAATTGTGTATTCTGTCGATCATTGTTGTAAAAGTAGTCCTTTGTACCCATTGCGATTTCTTAAGGTGACGTCAGTTAAATAGATCTGGCCCTGAGATTACGAGCTCTTTTGAGTACCATGTTCAAGCTAAACTTTTATATGGGGATTTGTGAACAAAACTTTGAGTTGGGCATGAAATGGTAGGCTACAAAAAAAAAAGAGGATCGTAACCAGGTTCACGTGTTAGATATTGCATGCCTACAACCATTTCAATTCACATTCGGTGTAAGCATACACAAACCGGGAGTACAGTATACATCTGATTTATTGATGAAAATGTTATCATTTTGAAGGACGTGTAATCACTGTTCATGGTAATATCAGCACTTTTGTGTTGAAGAACCTGTAGGTGGGCCTTTAAGACATACTTACAAATATAGACAGGTTCTACGTGGTGTGACGTAATATAAGCTACACTCTGATACATTCAAAACGGCCACAGGGACTTGTAGAGCGGACCCAGTACATCTTACTAGTAATGCATAAATTTCATCATTTCGTTCACACAAGAGAAATATGACATTTCTCTTGTGTGAACGAAATTATGAAATTTAAAATTGGGTTACTTTGAATAACTTAATGCAAAGGTATGTGGGTCATGCTGACTCAAGTATATATTGTCTCATATATAAAAGTGCATATTACGGGTAGGTTAGCAGTCTGTTCAAGGGGCGGGTGGTAGCGCAGTGGTAGAACAGTTGGACTTCGGAGCCAAAGGTTCCAGGTTCAAATCCCGTCCCGGTGGCCCAGTAAAAAAAACAAAAAACAATGCTCCATGGATACGAAACTACCTAGCACAATAACATTATACATTTTAGGTGCTATGCCATAACAGTTTTTTTATGTTCTTGTAAATAAATATCATTCGATCACTACTAATCTAAAGTGCAGTGCACCATATATTAGCTGTTTTCAAATCCCATTCTAACTTTGTAGGGAATACATACAGTATTTCAAGAAAAATGTAATTGCTGAAATATGTCCATCTGATGACAATGTGTAAGATGTTGATAATTGGCAGCCATATTGGATTTACCAGTTGGCCTGTACAGATTCCCCCAACTGAGATATCTGTGAATATTTATGATCAATAGAAATCTTTAAAAGTTTTTGCAATTTTATTAAATTTTGGTTAGGTAATTGTTTAACTCTATCCATGCTGGAGACAACCATAGATGCCCTACAATGTAGTGCTGTACTAAATCCACTAAATCACTGGTTAATTAACTGGTTAATTTTGTATGATTAACATTTAACCCAACAAACGAATATATTGACTAGTTTACATGATTTTGCTTTTATTATTAACCTTGCAGGTTTGCATGCGTGAAAACTGTTAAATAGGATAACGCATGAAAACTTACGTGCACAATGTTTAACTTTTAACGGTTATTATGCAACAATATAGAATTATCTCCCTTAGATGTCAACATCCGGCGTAGTTTCCAGAACTCTCAAACACATGTGTTTGGTTTGGAGCGTGGTAATAAACACACTCTTCGGATCAGAATAATAAAATATGGCTAAGTGGGGAGAGGGTGATCCTCGCTGGATCGTCGAAGAAAGGCCAGATGCGACGAATGTAAACAACTGGCACTGGTAAGCCGTAAAGGGACGATCATTTCGAGTAGTTTAGAATTCGTAAAAAGAAAATTCGTTTACACCCGTAAAAGCATTTTGGATATAGATCTATGTTCATAATTTTATATTGGGTTTATTTAATGGAACTCGTCCATAAAATTCTCACTTTTAAATGTCATAGAACAATTTTGACCACCTCATTGATTATGCAATATTTACAAAATTTTAGAAAATTGAGTCTTCACATTTCTGCGCACACGGTCGATAATTGATGAATCCATGAGATTCATGTAACTCTGAATCGTGTTACCATGGTTACTTACCCCCTAGTTAAACACATATATCTGTTTGGATACTATTTCATGTAAAAGGAATATTTATTAACACTGATAACTACAGTAATATGAACTTATAATGAAGATAAAAAAATAAATAAAAATTAAATGTAATGAAATAGACTTCAGGAAATGTTTACGATTCTGTTTTGCTATAAATATTACGTTATTTCTCTCTATTTGTTATCCTACTTAGGGTTGAAAAAAATGCAACAAACTGGTCAAAGGATAAACTGAAAGAACTTCTAACTGGTGTCAAGATTGAGGATGAAAAGGGTAAGGAGAAAACTAATTGCTTCATCAGTTCAAGCTTTAAGTTCAAGTAACACTTCAAGCGTTCAACTGTGTTGCTAACCTGGGCTACGTTTACAGGGATAGAACTAGACACTTGCCCCACAGCCAGATCCATTTCTCATAATCTTAAAGTTATCCTACGGGCTAGTAGAAATTTCATGTTTTGTTATGTATATCATTACATGTATTCTGACGAGTATGTATTAAAGTTAAGTTCCATCCCTGTGTTCACTTTCATACTGAACCCAACTGAACTGGAGTTGATCTCTGATAGAAAAACTAGCTAGCAGTAGCACCAATAGCCAGTGGAAATCAGGCCTAGCAGGGCATTTGCACACAAGACATTAGTAGTGATATGCATGTAATAATCTTGAAATCAGCTATTGTTTCCCATCTCGACCAATGGATAGATAGTAAATATGGTCTTGCCAATATCTAAAAGCTTTTTGAAATAATGCTAATAATATGTAATACGTTTGCAGTTATCTGTGAGATCGAAGAATTGTCTAAAATAGAAGGCGAGGCAACCGTGAACAACAGAAAAAGCAAAATAATATTTTTTTATGAACTTGAAGTCGAAGGCAAATGGACAGGTAAAGTGTTCCTTGTATTTTTTCTCCATAAATTGTCATTACAATACAGAGATGGTATTTTTATGCGGATTATTGTAAATTTGTGGTTTTCACTGAATATATGAATAATAGACATGTTTACATGCACCACATCCTCACATCCCAGGGGTACTTAATTCCATTCAGGACTCACTTCATGTGGTACCCTTGGGAAACTTGCACAAACAGCCAACCAATGAAATAATTTTCTCGATGAATTTGGCGTAAAAATCTATTCAATTAAATAGATTTTATGATTGTTCTATTTATTGCTCCTAAATTATTTGCGCATGTTTCTCTCTAGATGTGTGCCAAGGGTACCACATGAAGTGAGTCCTGAACAGAATTAAGTACTCTTGGAGTGCAGGGATGCATGCATCAATGCTGTTTAAACAGATAATGCATAAAAAATCTGTGCAAAGCAAGCAACTTTCACAGTTATTATAGCTGAACTATCCTTCAGAGATGTCAACATCTGACATGATTTCCTGTGTATATATCCATGTATCAGCTTGGACAATTATTTCACTGGGGTTTTCCTTACAGGATCTCTGGTTTCATCGAAGGTGAAATACAAAGGAGGTTTCACGATTCCAAATCTCAGTGAAGAGAATGAAGCCGATCAGATTGATGTAAGTCTCTGTTTACAGTAGATCGGTCATGTAGATTTGTATTTCAATATTTGATTTTCTCATTAATAAAGTGAAAGAATACTGAAGGTGACTCTAAACCCCACAATAGATATCATTGTTGTTGGTATACCACAATCTGCCTCGGATCTTCCTGTAGATGGTAATATAATTTTCACTAATTCTATATAAGAAGGGATTTTTTAATAGCAGAATTTATCTAACAGGTTGACGTGACCTGTGACAGTACAAGTGATGATGCCTACCAGGTCAAAGAGGTCATGAGGAAGGTTGGCACCAAGGTCATTCGAGAAAAGATGGCCGACTACATCAAACAGTTGCGGGATGGTGAGTGATCTATCTTCTTTGGGATTACCAGTTCTATCTTCAAATGCCAGTAACTGGAGCAGAAAAAATCACAGTGTTCATTAATCAATGAACCGATGAACCAATTTGGATGAACTTGTTTATTACATTTCAGAATATATTACATTTCAGAATATGGTCAAGGAATGATCCTACCTACTAAAGAAGATGGTAAAAAGCAACCACAGGCAAAAACCAAGGTAAATATACGTTAAAATACATAAATATGAATTCACCTGTTACAAATGTATTACAATTACAAAGTACCATGTAGCTATTCTTTTAATTATTAGTTTTTGTGCTCTGCTGTCAAATCATTTTGTGGTGTTCTTGATATCTTAACAGGATGATTTCAATATTTAGTTGTAATATTTGCTAGGACTCATTATACTATTAATAAATTTACCAGTTCAGGGCCTGTATGAATGCCTGCATTGTCATAGTGATGTATTTCAGAACGTGATGAAGGAGGAGATGAACAAAGTTGTGAACCACTGCGATACCCAGATGAAGTCTCTTAATGTTCGTGTTCTCACGAAGAAACTTGTGTCCATGGAAGAGTTCAAATGTCGAGCAGCTGATCTTTACAGAGCTTTGACAGACCAGAGTGTACGTTGTCAGGAAGACAGTTTTTCTTCAAACTTAATGTGTACCGTCGTTTGTGACCCCTGAAATGTATTCGTACAAATGGGTTCAAACTTATCCCAGCAACATGAACAATGAAAACACGTTTGTCTAATCCTTTTGATTTTGTGTAAATAAAAAGTTGAAATTGATCAAAAACAAAGAAAGTGCATGCTGACAGCATATCATAAGTGGTCTTTATTATTGACACTGTAATACGACACTGTAATTCCTTTTTTTCTGGAATTGACGTTTTTTTTTTTTTTTGTGGCTCTGAGATTGTAAAATATGATGAACCAGTTCCTTCTAGCCAGGCATGCATGTGTTTACTATTGCTGGGTTGTAACTTAGTTGAAATTAATGTATGCTTCTTGGAAACAACCTTTTTTTTTATGTTGATAATTTTATTTGGTAGGAATATTACATTTAGATTTGACTTGCTGTATATTTTATGGTCTCCGTTTTTAACTAATAATGCATTTTGTTCTTGCTTCAGATGGTAGAAGCATTTACTGGCGGTCCTGCTACAATAGATCCTGTGAAAGGCGAGAAATTTTCGTTGATGGGAGGCCATGTTACCGGCCACTTTCTCGACTTGGTAAGTAACAAGTAACATCCATAACTCAGGAGTTACTCTCCAGCCCCATGGGTATATCTTTCCAACAGACCTAAGTCAATAAAATAAGCATGGATTCTGTTTGTTTCTTACTCACCACCTATTGCTGAAATTACTACCACATGACCTATCAATAAATCAGGGCAGGTGGTAGCACAATGGTAGAACGTTAGGACTTCAGAGCCAATGGCCCCAGGTTCAAATCCCATCCCAGGAGCCTGGCATCACTGTTCGTGAAAGTTACCCCTGCAATGCAGTTATCATCCTTGGTCTGTCAGTACCATTCTGTGCTTGCAGGTTTACTGCAACATTCAGCACTATGGATGTTGCGGATTTCCTCCTAATCTAAACTGACATGCTGTGATACAAGTGAAAGAATCTTGAAAAGTGGCTATAATCCCCAATTAAAAAATAAATAAATAAAATAAATAAATAGATAAACAAATCAATTGCATCACTTTTAATGATAATTGTAAACAAATGTAAATCTTAGTTCTTTCTTGCATTAAAACTTCTCATACAGCTTTATGTACTTTTAAAATATAATAAGGGCTGAACTTGGCTTGAGGAATTTACTGCTATTCTACTTACAATGCATCTGCAAGTTCTTGAAGAGTACCTAGAGTCTGTAGACATTTGGAAATTTTTCATTGTTAAAATAATATAAAAATAAATGAACATGTCCAATTAATTTTATTGAGTATTAATCACTCAAGTTTTCATATATAATATGAACAGGAATTACAGATGTTAAAACAATTTGGACGATACTGAAAATCACACAACTGGCTGCCAACTGATTTTTGTCTTTTCTTCGTGTTCATCATGTAACCAAGCCTCCAGTTTGCTCATAAATAATCCTACCTAATATTTCCAGGTCCCCGATAAAAAAATTGTACAGCAATGGCGGATAAAGTCATGGCCAGAGAAGCACTACTCAACCGTGACGATTGAGCTGGAAGAGAAAGAGGACAAAACTATACTGAAGCTCACTCAGTTGAACGTGCCCGAAAAAGAATATGACAACACGTTACAAGGCTGGAAAAACCACTACTGGGAACGAATGAATCGCGTGTTTGGATTTCAAGCACGTCTGTTTTGATGTCGGATTACTTGCGCGAAAGTATATTTATTCACTAATAGGAAATACCAGCAAATGAGATCGCTCTTAAGGAAATAGCAATCAAGAGATTAGCATTTCATGAAGATTCGTATGAGCTATTATATGAAATGATGGTGATCACCATTGGTTATGTGAGCCAAGATATGCAGAAATGGAATGACACAAGCAGGTGCCCTTTCTTGATCTCATAGCAATCAGTGCTTGATTGATATCCCACGATAGAGATGGGAGTTGTTGAAGCATTTAAAGACATTCAATACCCCGTTGTTGTGGTAGGCCTGTAATGTGAAGAAATCACAAATGTCTACACTATTGCTTCCTGTTGGTGTCTATAACAAAATATATGTCTTACATTTCTTACATTAGCCAACAACCATGTACTTGGCTTACGTGGTGAACTGAGATAGAATACGTCCTAAATTATTTCAATGGATTATGCGCTTTATTACTTGCTACGCAAAAAGGACTAGTAATTAATTAATGAATAATTTTCCCCAGTATTCAGTTTTTAAGGCAGACCATCAGTAAGTACTGTGCTACTGTTTCTGAAAGTCATGGTTTTCCTTGTAGCTGTGCTTCTTTGTATTTTGTTTGTCGATATTCCAAAAGCCCTTTTTGTTTGTTATTCGATAAATCTCATCTGTTCCTTGTCCCAGTGTGTACATCCAACTTGATTTTTCTGATGTTTGCATCTCAAGTAGAAAGTACAAATAGTCAGTTTGAGTGAACTTTAACCTTTTACCTATTAGTGCCCTTGCTAAGGCCCGGCGACGTCATAGGGGTTACCTCCTACGGTTTTTCTGTAGCTGCGCCATTTTTAGCACTTGCACACGTATAACGGAATAAATAACAGCACTCTAGCAGTTACTCCAAATTTGTATCATGCAAATACAAAA